>CAUYTI010032333.1:0-14736 GCA_963575145.1 Galago senegalensis | reverse complement strand
TTTTTAAATTTATTTTTATTTATTTATTTATTTATTTTTTGCAGTCTATGGCTGGGCTGGGTTTGAACCCGCCACCTCCAGCATATGGGGCCAGCACCCTACTCCTTTGAGCCACAGGCCCCACCCCTTTCTAATCTCTTTTGACAGGATTAAGTTTGCGTTCTACTCTTTACTAAGCCCTATATATCTCATCATTGATGTTTGCCATAGGTTGTAAGCAGATGCCAGGGACAGAAACAGCGTGGTTTCTCCTGTGTCGACACCCAGCAGAGCACCAGGGATAGATAATCTATAGCTTTTCTGATTATGACAATAATCCTAATTATCTTTTAAACTTTGATAACACCTGCAAGTTTTTTTTTAAATGGCTTCCTGTCTATGATATTATCATCATCTTTCTTCATTTATTTTACAAATATTTATTGCATATTTGCTCATCACGACAGCCACCTTGCAAGGCATTCATGTGGGTTATGATGGTGAATAAGACAGATAGTCTCTGCCCTCATTTAATTTATAGTCAGTGGATGTTTATTGAGCTCTTAGGAGGCTCTGGGTACTCTATGCTGGTGATATACTTATAAAAGATTATAAATGTCTCCATTATGTACATCAGGAAACTGAGGCCCAGAAACATTAAGTGATTTGCCCAAGTCCATATAGTTATGTCTGAGAACAAAGGATGTAGCAAGCACCAGGTATTGTGACAGAGAGTGACCAGACCCCAGATGGCCAGAGAGGGCCCATATCAATGAGAGTTAGCTTTCATACTATGATAATAACTAAGTTACAATGCCTTGACATTCTGACAGAAACATCCGACTAGCAATCAGGATATTTGGATGTGGCTTCCATCCTTTTATTTCCTAATGCAACGAATATGGTTAGTACTTTTCCAGCAGTATTACTCAGAGTCCTAGGGTTCTAAGGAAATGACTTAGGAATCTTTGAGGGTAGTGATGGAAGGATGAGCCAGCTCCCAGCAATAAGTTCCAGATTTAATCAAAGTTTTGATCTTTTTTGTATACTGATGTTCCTCAAATACTTTTAATTTTAAAAATGATTTTTAAAGGAAAAAATTATAAAAATAAAAATAATTTAGAAATCAATTCACTGGATCACCTTTAAAACCATTTTCAATTATGATCATCTATAATTTGGTAAACTTTTTTTTTAATGTAGAATCATCATTTTATTTTGGGTGCAAACCCATAGTGATTTTGGGAAGGCTGTAGTTAAGATTTAACAGCATTACAATTCTACCATAACTTAAATATCTTTTTGAGATAAATATAATATTTTATGGATATTCTAGGACCCCAATATTAAGACTACAAATAAATACTAGCCCACAACTATCACCGATGACTCATGTGTTTCTTTCTAATGAACTAACCATTACATTTCTAAGTTCTGAAATGGCCAACAGACCATAGAAAGATAATTCTTTAAGCTCCTGCTTGAAACCAACAGCTTTAGTAAACTGCTGGCCTTGATTCAGGGCCAACTAATTTGGCAAATATTTCAACATTATCAACTAAGAGTCTGTTTCTTCTCTATTTGGGGTGGTTAACATGGGGCTTGATTCCCAATAGACCCATCAGCATAGTAGACTCCAGAGTCTTGCAACTCAAAACATAGTTCATGTGTCAGCAGTTCTGCCTAGAAGCTTGTTAGAAACACAGAATCTTGGGCCCCACTCAAGACTTCCTGACTTAGAACTTGACTTCTACCAAGGTTTCCAGGTGATCTGATGAACACTGAAGTTTAAGAGGAACTGACTACTGATTTATAAGATTTTGGAAACTTTTTGGTTGATTCACATCCCTGGCTCCCACCCCTCTTCATGGTTTATATCAGAAAGTTTAGAATGGCTGATCACTCCTGCCCTGCCCCACCTCTCTACGCTCCAAGGTGGAGTCAGCATTTGCCATTTTTCCCCATATCTTAACCTACAACTAAACAGTGGCCATCTGCCAACTTACCCTTATAAATAGCCTCCCACTACTCACGGCCACTTAGAATGTGAGGGATATTAAAAACAGCTCTTCTCCAGTAGAGCTGAAGGCCCTCTGATGAAATCATCTTTTCAATCCAGTCCAATCCTGAGACTCGCTAATTTTATAATGCAGACATTCATGAAAAAATCCTCTCAGATTCTTTACAAATTGCCCCAGGTTTATCCATGTGTTATTAAAGTTGGGCTGAGTAATAAACGCTATAAATGTCTTAGGAGACAGCACTCATGCCCAGTAAGCATGACATCCCATAATAGACCTATTTGGCTTGTTACCCCGGCGCCTTTCTCCACTCTGATCTCTGGAAACCAGAGAAAGGCAAACATCAGAATGTCAATCCAAAGCTGTAGACATGGGTATAAGATGCTTTGCTTGGAGAGTTTTCATAAGATCATATTTCTGGCCAGATTCCTATTACTTCTGAGTTGTAGTCAGGAGGTGATTTTTTTTTCTATTAGCATTTCTCTTCCCAGAAGGAAAACATTATCCCCCAAATAAAATTCAAGTGAACTAAATCGCTTCCAACCTCAGCATCATTTCAGGCTTGGTGTCATTTGTGGATTCGAAATTGAGTCTTATTTAATCTGCTCAAGTTCCATTCCTAATGGGAAAAATGCCAAGAAACAAAAGATGCATCCCATTTTCAGAGACAATCACCTTCTGTGTTTTAGACTGATCATAAAGTAGTAGAATTTATCAACTTCTTACAGACTCAGCTCTTCCTGCCAGTTGACTCTGACTACATTCACTCTTTCCGCAAGCATTTATTGACTGTCAACCATACGCCAGGTGCCAAGGCTGGCCACTGCAGAAAAAAAGACAGGTTGTTCTTTTTTTTTTTTTTTTATACAACAAAATTTATTTCTCTTTTTATTTACCTTTAGAAATTGTTGAGGCTGTTTAGGAACCTGTAGTTGAAAGATAGCATATTTATATCTGAGTCTATTTGGCAGAAACATAATCAGAGTAGATTCTTAAATGGAGAAATCTCCCCTCAAGAACCTAGCACTGTGGGAAGCTGTATTATATTTTTGCTCACTTGTTTATTATCCACTTGTAAAGGAGAAATAAATAAATAAACTCCAAAGCACAACTATACTACCAGTCCCCAAGACAGTGCCTGAAATAAATGGGTGTTCAAAACAGGTGTCTTAATTTAGTGAACAAAGACAGTCCCATAACACAAAAATATGAATACAGCAGAATTTGAACTAAGTGTTTTTGATAAGTTTGCAAAGCAAATATCCTTAAAAGCATAAAACTTTTAAAAAATATGTATGAAAATGATCATCATTCAAAAGCAGGACTGTTCATCATAGTTGTAAGCCAGTTTAGACACACACAAAAAACAATAATAAGAATAAAATGTGGTGTAAGTAGGTAGAAGAACCTCCTCTCTATAATACCAGATGCCGGCTCTGTGCCTGTAGCTCAAGCAGCTAAGACACCAGCCACATACACCAGAGCTGGCAGGTTTGAATCCAGTCTGGGCCCACCAAACAACAATGACAATTACAACCAGAAAATAGCTGGGTGTTGTGGTAGGCACCAGTAGTCCCAGCTACTTGGGAGGCTGAGGCAAAAGAATCACTTAAAGCCCAAGAGTTGGTGGTTGCTGTGAGCTGTCACACCACGGCACTCTACCCAGGGCAACAGCATGAGACTCTGTCTCAAAAAAAAAAAAAATATATATATATATATATATATAAAATGCCAGAGGCCTCTTAGCATTTGTGCACCATGAAAGTAAATGTTGAATGTTGCAAAGTTTTTTAAATCAAGAAAATTAGAGCTTACCTATGAAGGCAGAAATACGAATCATTATTAAATCATATAATCAAAACTTTCCTGGTGGTTTGAACAAGATAATAGGGGAATACAGACTAGTAAGCAATAAGGATCCAGATACAGTTTAGACTCTCTAGTTGCTTCCAAGGAAGTTTTAATCTAAACAGGAAAATACGAAAAACACACCCTAATACTGGCAGGCCATTTGTGCTAAGTGTGGACTGTACAGTTAGCCAAGGCACAGCCAGGGCTAAATGTTGATGGTTAATCAGTTGGTTTCTGCTATGGATTGACAGCTATCATGATGGGCTGTGGGAAACAGGGACAGGTGGAGGGATGAATGGATCTGACTATAAAAAATGGGAATTTCTGTTATAGAAAAGAATAAGAGAGGGAAAGTCTGAGCCAGGAATCAGTATGAACAAAGGCACAGTGGTAAGAAAGCACCCTGTCTCCTCAGCCCTGGAGCTGCAACAGAGGTCTCAGCTGGCTTGGAACAAAGGTGTTATGCACGTGGTATATTCAGTGATAAATAGGAAAGACTGACTAGAACCATAGTATGGGGTCTTAAACAGCACACACAGAAATGTGAGCTCTTCATTGAATAAGATCCACAGGTGAATGAAAGGAAATCAGGGCTCGGCGCCTGTGGCTCAAGCAGCTAAGGCACCAGCCACATACACCCAAGGTAGCGGGTTCGAATCCAGCTCGGGCCCGCCAAACAACAATGATGGCTGCAACCAAAAATTAGCCAGGCGTTGTGGCGGGCACCTATGGTCCCAGCTACTTGAGAGGCAGAGGCAGGAGACTCCCTTGAGCCCAGGAGCTGGAGGTTGCTGTGAGCTGTGACACCACAGCACTCTAGCCAGGGGGACAGCTTGAGACTCTGTCTCAAAAAAAAAAAAAAAAAAGAAAGGAAATCAGTAGGAAAATTAAATGTGTTAGTTTATAAGATAAATTGAAGTAGGGAGGTTCTGGTGAAGGAGGGGGTATTTGTAGGTGATTGTTATGAACAGAATCCTATGCCTACATTTAATAATCATTAATAAGCAGTCCTTGTATTGAGGGAAGGGGGTCCCATGAAAGGGAATCTGAGGTGAGCACATCATTATTTCTGAGGAGTGTTTCCTTGTGCACAATGTAGCTGAGGATCAACACCAGCTCTAGAACATTTTCTTCAATTAAATTTGTCAGGTACAATGAACAAACACTGTGGTAGGCACTAAGAACATCTAGAATCCAGAACAAAGAGACTATCAGTATCGAGCTTAGAAGCTTTGTCCAACCACCTCATTTTGTGGGTAAGGATGGAGCCCCAGGGTGACAACAGCCAGAACCTAGAATTAAAATACAGGTATCTAATTCCAAATCCAATGCTCCACTACATCAAATTCTTCCTTTCTTTCTTTCTTTTTTATTTTTTTTTTATTTCAAATCAATACCAGGGAACAAATTTTTAGGTTACGTTGTTCTCACTTGCAAGGCAAAGTTCAAGTTGTAGGATCTATCAGGTGTAGAACACAAATTCTTTCTTTAATAATGGGCAATATACTTCCCTTCTAAGAGCTCATTTGTGGAAAAATACCCAAGGTTTTTATGCAAGGAAGGTATTACAGCACATGCTCATTCCACTGTGCGAAAAATAAGATAACTATTTCTTAAAGCCTGATAGAAAAGCCTCCTGTACATTAGAAAAATAAAGTTTTCTATCAGTCTTAAAGGCCACATAATGAAACGGTACACTTTCTTTGAGTGTCAGCTTCTGAAGGCAAAATTTGCCCTGGTAGATAAAGGGAGGGAGAAATAAAGTCTTTATTTTATTTGACTAATGCTGCCTCCTTTCTAAATATTGGCCCCTGAAAGCCAGACCAAAGTATTTGCAATTTGGGTTGACAATACTAACTGCCCAATTATTTTAACTAAGCGCAAGAATCACCACAAAATTTCAGAGCTCTCAAAGAAACGTATTCATAGAATTGCAAATGATTAGTCATTTTCTCATATGTTAAATCCTTTCTGAGAAACTAAATACATTGATATTTAGGGTGAGGATGGCAAAAGAACAGAATCAAAATTGTGCATCAAAGCATCTCAATGAGGGGGCTTAACTCCTTCTTTTGTCCCAGCTATCATAGTCACACATAGACATCAAAAAAGAGAGGTAGGGAGGTCGGACTCAAAAAGGTTTCAGGCAGGAGCGTTTAGGCCTACAATCTTAGCATTCTGGAAGGCCCAGGCAGGAGAATCCCTTGAGCTCAGGAGAACAAGGCCAGCCTGAGCCAAGCAAGACCCCATTTCTACCCCATCCCTGCTAATATAAAACCATTAGAAGGGCATATTGGTAGGCACCTGCAGTCCCAGCCACTTGGGAGGCTAAGGCAGGAGGATCCCCTGAACCCAGGAGTCTGAGGTTGCAGTGAGGTAGGCTGAGTCCGTGGTACTCTAGCCTAGGCAACAGAGTAAGATTCTGTCTCAAAAACAAAAACAAAAAAGTTTCCATTTTTCCAAAGCTCATTGAAATACATGTTATTTTATCTACACCAAATTTTATGCCTACAAATCTTATGTCTGTTTCCTCTTATCTTCCAAGATCATTGATTATGCTCATAACACACTTGAAACAATTAAAACGCTTTATAAATACATTGAAAGAGTCCTAAAATTATGTGATATTATAGTTTATCAGGATATCATAGAATGCCAAGTCTAACCCTCCATCAATTCCTTACATCCTACTATGGGACCTTGTCAAGTGCCTAGTCCAGGTTTTACTTGAGTGTCATAAATGAGAGAAAAACTATCCATTTTTTCCAAGGTCACCTACCCATTTTTATGCATTATCACCCCCATGAAAGCCCAAATCTGCTATCCCGTGGCTTTTTGGCTTTGCATTTTGAGATAACAGACATCAAATCTGTTCCCTCTTCCACATGAGAGCTCAAGTCAACAGACCTTTATTAAATGTTTACCACGCACTCTGCTGGGTACTAGATATTGCATGAATGAATGGATGAGGCCTGGTCCTGGTTTTAGAGACATAAATGTGTACTAATACACTCAGAGTGCACAAGATGTTCAGATATACAGAAAGGGGACGCAACCCAGATTGAGGGGGCTAAAGAAAGTCTTTAGCGAATGTTTAGGGACAAATAGGAGTTAGCCAAAGAAGTCATTCCCTAGGACAAATATTTAAGCAAAAGTACACAAATGAGATATTGTATGATGTGTATTCAAGGGACACAAATAGAACAATACGATGGCAGAGTTGTAGGAAATGGGCTTGGAGACACAGGTACGTATCAGATAAAGAGATTTACTGAAAACTTCTGAAGTGGTTGTCAAAAGAGAGCAATAAATCTGATCGACCTTTTTGTTCCATCGTCATGGTAACAGAAGAAACCAGGGTAGGAGAGGCAAGACCATTTAAGAAGATACTTCAGAAAGCAAGGTTTAAAAATGAGGAAAACATGAATTCACTCTTTAATAATATAGATGTGTTTAAGAAATATTTATGAGGTGAAATGAACCAGGCCCTGATGACTAATTAGATGCAAAGGGCAAAAGAAAAGGACAGCTCAAAGATGACTCCTTGGGTTCTTAATGTGTGTGATCGAATGACTGTTGGTATTGCTAATGGTTGGTGCCCTGATTTGGAAATGCAAGTACAAGTTGAGACTGCGTTTCTTAAATTTAATAGAACTTCACAATATAATTTAAGATGACTGGTTAATAATGGGACACAAGTCTACAGCTCAGAAGAAGATTAGTTTTGGAGAAATAAACTCCGCATCTAAGTAAATTATTAGGCACTTGAGAGTATGTAAGATTACCCAGGCATAGGACACAGTCTGGGAAAGGAGACAGAAAAATACGACCTTGGGGAATAACATTCAAGTTGATTTCCAGTAGCTGGAGGTAGCCACTATGTAACTTCTGGGGCTTCTCTTTCCTAAACTAAACATTCTCAGATTTCTCCATGTGTCTTCTACTCAGTTACTTTCGACTGTGCTTCACTTTGCTAATTTTCCTCCTCAAATGGGATGCTCTCAATTGATAACGGATCCATGAGCAGCAGACTGACCCGAGATGCAAATACCATCTCCATTCTGATGCTATCAGGGGAACGGGTGGCAAGTCACTCACCTATACGTGTAATTTACTCCCTCAATATAATTTTGTCAGTAAAAGTAGGGAAAATGATGTATTATACTTCTGGTCCAAGGTTTCACAAAGCCGGAGTAGGTCCCCTTTCTACTCTTTATTTCCTCTTCTTTAAGCCAGATGTAAATGACAGTGAGGCCAAAGCTTAGAGGACCACCAGATGGAAGGACCCTGATTCCCTACATTGAAAAAATGGCACATAAGACATGGATCATCAGCTCGGCACCCATAGCACAGTGGTTACGGCACCAGCCACGTACCCCGGGGCTGGCGGGTTAGAGTCCAGCCCCAGCCTGCTAAACAACAACAACTGCAACAAATAATAGCTGGGCGTAGTGGCTGGTGCCTATAGTCCCAGCTGCTTGGGAGGCTGAGGCAAGAGAATTGCTTAAGCCCAAGAGTTTGAGGTTGCTGTGAACTCTGATGCCATGGTACTCTACCAAGGGTGACATAGTGAGACTCTGTCTCAACAAAAAAAAAAAAAAAAATGGGCCACAAACAAAGGAAATCTGTCCTCCTCCTCACCATCTCATTAGCCCTAGCGTTTCACCAGTACCTAATCACCCCTGCGGAGCCAGGGGCATCCCAACTGGCTTCTGATGTTTCCCCACATTTCTCTCCAAAGCCAATCAGCTCACACAACCTTTCTGCTAAGCAGTTCTAATGACTTCCCATTGCTTGAGAATGAAATCCCTTTGCTTGGTGTTCAAAGTCCTTTCTGAGAGGGACCCCAGTTCCTACACAGTCTCACTTTCCTTCACCTCCATCATAAACTTCTCCTAACTCACCGGACATGCTGTGTCCTTCCACAGACTTGTAAATATTGTTCTTCAACTCAAAATTATTAGGGTTATTTCTCACCCTTTCCTATCTCCCCTTTCCCTTCCGGTATGTACCAAACTGCATACGGTGGTTCTGCTTTCAATTTTTTGAGCAACCTCCGTAGTTTTAATTGCCTTCTTCTCTGCTTTGACATTTACTCTGCTCAGCTCCACTGTTCACAAGTCCTTCTCTCTCCTCCAGCCCGTGGGCATGTTGAGGACAGGGCTGTGGCTTTCACCTCTGTTTCCTGCCTCCTAGCACAGCTGGTTCTAAATAAATATTTGTTGAAATTGTGAGTGATGACAGGGAAACATAAATGGTGGGTGAGAAATAAAAACAAAATCCTAAGCACCCCAACTGACGGAATGGACCCCCTCTTGGCCAAGGGGATCTCAAGAAACCTTAAAACTGAGCCCCCCACAAGATGGGATGGTAAGTCAGACCCTCCACATCATACGCCCGCACACAGCACCACCAGGCTTTCTCTCCTACAGGTGAGACAGAACCAGCCCTTTTGGAAACAATGATTTCCAGGGACGGCCTAAAGCTGCCCTCCCTTTTATGATTTTGATGCAGCAACTGACCAGCATCCCTTCTTAATAAGAGACTGCAGACAGTGAAGCTTCTGGCCAGTCTACTGCGCACAGAGGGCTTTCTATCCTCTGCTCCACCTTTTGACTTCAGGGCCGAATACTCCACCCTGGGACCAAGCTAACAACGCCATTTTTTAAGATGCATTTCCTGCAGACTCATGAAACTCAATTGCGCATGTGCGTGTTGCTCTGTTCATAAATATTCATGAATCCTTCCATAGCTTATTAAATATGTATACTCAGCCCGCCCAGCTTAGCATAAATTCCTGTTCTGTTCCCTTTACCTCTCCCTGCAAAAGCTTGCTCTCGGCTTCTACCCCAGGCTATGCTTCCTAACCTGCAGGATGGCCACCTGCAGACTGCAACCCTTCATGAGAAAAAATAAAGCTCTTCTTTCCAAGTTTATGAAACCTCATGATTCTTCAGCTGACATGAGTGAATTCAAAAAAGGTTCAAGACGCCCTTCTGACAAGGAAACAAAAAATTCAAATTGCCAATTTGTAATGCACTGTTAGGAGAAGCACACAGGGATTATTTTTTCCCCAGTTTTATTAAGGTATACTTGGCAAATAAAGATTATATATATTTAAGGGGTACAATACGATGTTTGGATGTATGTATATAATACATTGAGCAGCGATTGCCACAAGCAAGCTAATTAACACATCCACAACCTCACATAGTGTGTATGTAGTAAAATCTCTTTAAGATCAACTTTCTCAGCAAATTTTATAATGTCTATAATGCATTATTATTACCTAAAGTCACCATGCTGTCCACTAGATGTCCAGAACTGATTCATCCTGCATGACTGACACTTTCTACCCTCTGACCAATATCTATCTCCCCATCCCCTCCCTCCCCAGCCCCTTGCAACCACCATTCTACTGTGTACTTTTGTGAGTTCTGTTGTTTTCAGATTACACATCTAAATCACTCACCAGTCTTCATCTGCCTCTATTTGGCTTATTTCACTTAGCATAATGTCCTCCAAGTCCTTCCATGTTTTGAAAATGTCAGGATTTTCTTCCTTTTGAAGGCTGATGAATTCTCCATTATATGTGTAGTCATGTGCCAATTAACAATGCTTTGGTCAAGGTCAGACCAATATACGTAGACAGGGGTGGTAGAATAGCACATTTTTACTGTACCTTTTGGATGTTTAGATATGTTTAGATACACACATCCTTACCATTGTGTTACTACTGCCTGTTGTATTCACTACATTAACATGCCCCACTGGTCTGTAGCCCGGGACCAATATGCCACACCTGATAGCCTAGGTGGGTGGTAGGCGACACATCTTGGTTTCTGTAAGTACACTCTCTGATGTCTGCACAACAAAATCACCTAACAATGCATTTCTCAGAATGTATTAGATCCCCATTGTTAAGGAATGCATGATCCTATATAGAGTGAAATATATGTATATTTGTGTGTGTATCCATATGTTTATAGACACATACACCACGTTTTCTTTATCCACTGGTGGACATTCAGATTGAATCTATATTTTGGCTACTATGAAAAATGTTGCAATAAACACAGAGCTGTAGATATCCCTTCAAGACACTGATTTTATTTCCTTGGCTATGTGCCCAGATGAAGGAGTGATGGATCATATGGTAGTTCTATTTTTTAATTTTCTGAAGAACCTCCATGCTGTTTTCCATCATAACAGCACCAATTTATAGCCCTGCCAACAGTGTACATGGGTTCTGTCTTCTCCACATCCTCCCCACCACTTGTTATCTTTTGTTTTTCTTTACGGCTGTCCTAACAGTTGTGAGGTGACATCTCATTGTCAGACATGCCTCACTGTCCACTTTGTTACCATGTGACTTTAAGAACCAACATGTTTGTAGAATATAAATGCTTTAACACAATAACTAAGAAAATGCCATGAAGACTATGTTAACCAGTTTGACGAAAATATTTTGAATTGTATATAAAACCAGCACAGTGTACCCCATGACTGCATTAATATACACAGCTATGATTCAGTAAAAAAGAAAAACAACCTGTTTTTCTTTCCAGAATGACTGACGGGCACCATATGTATATAAGGCTTATCTTTACAAAACCTGTATCTATGTAATGTATAATATAAGAGAGCAAGAAACTTTTTTATACTTAAATATAGACATATTTAAGAGATGTGAAACTTCCTTAATATTTAAATCCAGTATTAAGATACTGGTTTTAAAATCAGCACTCATACCTGGTCAGGTCACATCATTATTATTATTTATTATTATTGTTTTAGTAAAATAATAAAGAATACCAATGAGAAATGTCCAAATACCTAGAAACAGATTGAGTAAAAAGAATAAATCCAGTAATTAGTCTGGGAGTACAAAGCAGGGTTGATTTCATTACATAATAGTTTCCAAAGGGAACTAGCTGTCTTCCTTTTGAATCTTGATTAAAGGTGTGCATAGGAAGGGTAGCCTACTCAACGTGCCTTGGGGATTTCTTTCCATGATTTGGTTTCCCTTGAGTAGCTGGTATGATTAACTGGGCTGGTTTCTTTCATAATTGTCCTGAAGCCCTTTGTATTTTCAAACTGCCTTGCAATTGTTTTTTCTTGGGATGTACTTAACTATGAATCCATTAGGCAAAGTAGTGGGGCAAGCACAGCTCAGGGAGGTTATTGTTGGCAAAGCGAGGATAAAATCATAGCAAGTCTCTCAATATTTTTTAGGGTTTTCAAGATGATTTTTTCTTCAAAATATTCACATTCCTAAATCTCAAACATGTGCACAGTCACAGCGAGGTTAGCTTTCCCTCTTTGGACTTGGCATAAGGTTGTCAGATAAAATCAGGATGTCCAGTTAAATTTGAATTTCAGATAAACAGTAAGTATTATTTTAGTATAATTAGGCCCCGTGTAATACTAGGAATTCTAATACGAGGAGTTCTGTATTTTTATTTGCTAAATGTGGTAACCCTAACTTAGGAAGATAATATTATTTATTCCACAGCTATATAAACTTGGGCAAGGAATTTAATCTCCCTGGGCTGAAATCTCTTCTCTAAAAATAATATATTGTGCTACAACGACTCTCAGTACATTCTATTGACAACTGGGCTATGGTATGATATCTTTCCAACTTTCGAGACTTACCTCAAGGTAAAATTGCAGGTCACCCACACAAAGGGTGCTACATTTGGAAGAAGACAACCTGACTTTGAATTCTACCACTATGTGATCTTAGGCAAATCAAATCCTCAAAGTCTCAGATTCTTTATCTACTAAAATGGGGATAAGATAATCATTATAAAGGTCAAATTAATGTGTATAGAAGTCCTTTGGGTCTATATAAAGTCATACGCAGATTCCAACTTTTAAGACGGTACTCAGCTCCTACCTGAAGTTACTGTGAACCGGTGTGCACTGAGCTATTATCAAAGCTCTGCAACCAGAGCCTCTGTTCTCCTCTATGACTCAAAACAAATTTTCCCACTCAAATAAGTTCTTAGAATGTCCCCACAAGTAGTCGTTTTATCACCCTTGCTCTTTGCATTTCAAGAGACTTGATGTTGACTCTACATCTCAATTTCCTCAAATAACAAATGAGCAAAATAATATCCACCGCATGCATTTATCATGAGAACTGAATGAGAAAAAACAGACAAAACATGTGGCACGCTGAGTTTCCCACTAGAAATATCAGCTCCCCCCTACTATACAGTTCTCTCCGATGCCTCGGCTGAAGTCAGTTCCTAGCTGGCCACTGGTGAGTGGATGTGTCTAAGGGATGGACCTCAGTTTCCCCTCCCCTTCTCTATCTAGCAGTTCTGGTGTCAGAGCCCAGCAGGACTAAGAGGGCCCCCTCCAATCTCCAAAGCTCCCCGGGGACAGAGTCTGAGATATCCAGTGTATTTTGCATCCTCTGATTTCTATAGGCTCAGAAGACAATACCAACCTTCCCTAACCTCCACCAGATTCAAACCAGAAAGCAGCAGCAGCAAAGTCACCTTGACCTGAAGGGGCATCCAGCCTCTCCCTCAACAGACACAGGATAATGCAATCCAGACCACACAAAATTCCCGGTATTGGATGACCACCTAAGCCCCCCCATCCCCCTCCCCCACCAGGTCTTCCAGCCTCTCTCTCTCTCTCCCTCTCTCGTCTCAGGTACAGATCTTCCTCAGCCACATTTTTCATGTCACCAGACAGTCCTTTTCGGGGACAGAAAGATGCTGCACTAGGGAACTTTCCAAGCTGCCCAGAGGATGTCGGATTCACCCCTTACAGAAGCCAACTTGGAAACAGAATCAAGTTTTGCAAACACATCTATGATACAACAGTGACCTCTAGTGGCTGGGTCCGGGGAGACAACCGCCTGCGCTGTCTCTCCCGGCAACCCTATCCAGGAAGGTTGACTACAGGATGACTATTTCTTCTTGGAACCACTTCCCAAAAAACCTATGCACAGCATCTAATTTTTTTTAAAGGAGCAAAGATACAACCCCAGAGATATAGGTCAATTTTATTTAATCATTTCACTCCACTTCTTACAAAACCTAAGTGGGCCAATGGCCCTCCACTGACCACAGGATAAAGTCTGAAGTCCTTAGCACAGCAGACAGATTCTTTAGGAGTCTGGGCATGACCACCTGCCATTTTCCTACAACTTCCTCACTCATTAATGCGCACCAGACTTTCGCCTAGTCCCCAAATGGTCTGTGTTATTTCCTGTACTTTAAATAACCTTCTTCACATCTCCTGAAAGGTAAAATTCTTTTTCTTTATGATGGTTTCATATCAAAAGTTACTATGCTAGTGACATCTTCAATATTATCTGTCCTAGCCATTGAAGAAGTAATTCTGCTTTCAAAATATACAGTAGGTGTAGCTAATACTGATCCATTAATTTATTCAAGAAATAATAATAAGATGTCTATCATAATGCCAATTATTATGCTAAATGTTCAGGATAATAGTTAAGAGATATAGTTTCTGACATCAGAATGCCCATAGGCTAATGGGGACTACATAGGAGCATTGTTAGGAGCTATGTGCAACCCACACAATTGACTTAAGAATGAAGATCATTACTAAAAAAAAAAAGAAGAATGAAGGTTATTACTTTAGCCCATGAAAAAAGGCAATCAGAGACCCTACACCAATAGTGACAGGCCTTGGCAGGGGCTGGAGGATGAATAAGAGTTAGGTTTAATAACCAGAATCCATAGAGAACTTAAATGTATTAGCAAGAAGAAAACGAGTGACCCCATCTCAGGATGGGCAAGAGACTTGAATAGAAATTTCTCCAAAGAAGACCGGCGTAAGGCCTACAGATACATGAAAAAATGCTCACCATCCTTAATCATCAGAGAAATGCAAA
>CAUYTI010032332.1:12500-14779 GCA_963575145.1 Galago senegalensis | reverse complement strand
TTTTTTGAGACAGAGCCTCAAGCTGTCCCCCTGGGTAGAATGCCATGGCATTACAGCTCACAGCAACCTCCAACTCCTGGGCTCAAGCGAGTCTCCTGCCTCCGCCTCCCAAGTAGCTGGGACCACAGGCGCCCGCCACAAAGCCCAGCTAATTTTTTGGTTGCAGCCGTCATTGTTGTTTGGCGGGTCCGGGCTGGGGATTCGAACCCGCCACCTTAGGTGTACATGGCTGGCGCCTTAGCCGGTTGAGCTATAGGCGCTGAGCCAGAAGTCTTACCACATGTTATTTCATAACTTATTATAAAGTCAACAATAGGTGTTAATAAAAGAAATCATCAGAAAGGAAAAGGAATAATATAAATAACCAAGAGTCTGTTTATCAAGTGCCTGCTAGAATGATATCAACATTTAGAAGAAAAATCAGCTAAATTAAAAGTATGTGTGCCATGCCATATGCCTACATCCCTGAACTACAAATTCACTTAGCTCTATCTTAACTCTAAACCAGGGATCCTCAAACTTTTTAAACAGGGGGCCAGTTCACTGTCCCTCAGACTGTTGGAGGGCCAGACTGCAGGCCCCAGAACAAGTTGGCTGCTAAGCAGGACAGGCAGCGGTGGCAAAAACACCCAGCAGGCAGGATAAATGTTCTAGGCAGGCTGCCTGTGGCCCGTGGGCTGTAGTTTGAGGATGCCTGCTTTAAACATATAAGGTAAAATTATAACACTTCTAGTAAAATACACAGGAAAATATTTTTTTAAATTTTGCCTGTACCCTTTGTCAAGGTGCTGCCATCTCAGCCAAGCTCTTAGTGTGGGACTCTTCTTACCTTGGTTAACAGTTTTAATTAAAATATCTTTTTCTAGGTAGACACCTGCTTAGGAAATTTTGATGAATTTCTGAATCATGAATGATGATATTTAAAATAACACAGTATGAAATTAAGACATAATCTAACATCATATGGTTTTTCTGTCTTCCTTTAGAATGTGCATTAATGAAAAGATAAGATTTTGATTTAATTTTGATCAGCTGATAATTCTAGGGGTAGATTATATTGTGCTGTTTTCTAAGGGCTTAGCAGGTAGGACCATATTAAAGTTTACATAATTTATGGTTCCAAAAATGTTCTGTTTTAAATTTCTAATATGCTACATATAAATGTATATATTTTAGAAAATATTTGTTTATTTTAGAGATAGGTTCTTACTATGCTGCCCAGGCTGGTCTTGAACTCCTGGCCTTAATGGATCTTCTCACCTCAGCTTCCCAAGTAGCCACTATGTCTATCTTAGAAAATACTTTAAAATGTGCACGTGGCATCCCTTAATTGTAGGCAGAAGGATTTTCTCAATATCTGTCACGACACTTTGAGCTACAGCTTTCTTTGAACCTTTGAACATCATCTGTTTCAGGGATATTATTAACACTGGGCTAGACAGAAAATCCGATAATAGGACCAGAGATCATCTCCAGAGATTATTTGTTTCCATTCTACTCAGAGGCAGGGGTAGAAGTCTAGCTTATTTATAAACACATTTAAAAGATTTCATGGCCTCACACAGGAACCCATTCAGAGATTCTATAATTAAAGCCAGCATTCTTTTAAAAAGTTTAAAACAAATTAGATGGTCCCAAGGAACAGCTTTATAGATTGCACCCTCCTCCTGGCAAAGTCAAAGAGATGTATAAACAGCTTGAGCTGGTTCTGGGTCCCCCTTAGGCCACAGAGAAAAAGCCTGTAAGTCTATCAGGGATGACAAATAGATTTCAGCATGAGTGTCAATTCTGATGGATTAGTGGTAGTTGCCTGGAGCAAGGTGTTTGAGGACCCATGAGGCTCTGTCCAGGATCAGCAGGAAATAGTGCCATGATCTATTAGCAATGCCTGCTGTGGTAAAGGGGTAGAAGAAGGAAGCAAGGGCAGCATTTCTGCTAGGAGTTACCGTTCCTAATTCACCTGATTTGTGTTCTTTCTTGCCTGTTTTTCTATGCTGAAGTTACCTTAAGGTTAGAAAACCCTACAGTACCTACGGTCTAGGTTAATACGAAGTAGATGTTTTCTTCTACCTGCATCACATTTATGGCTTTCATATAGATACGGAAAATGTCTGGGTGTTCCTAATTTTTTTTCATGAAAGCCTAAAGCTTTTACTCTCCTGAAAAAACATATTGAGCATTGATGGTGCGTTGGGCCTGTGCCAGGTGTGTGCGGATAAGCAGACTGTGTATTATTTATTTATTAAATAAATTAAGACATACGAACACTCTCTAAAATC
>CAUYTI010032332.1:0-7500 GCA_963575145.1 Galago senegalensis | reverse complement strand
TGGAGAGATGCATCTGCTTTGGCCTCTGGAGGAGTGGGGACTATAGGCACTTGCCACAGCACCCGGCCAACAACATTTTTTGTTTTTGGAGACAGAGTCTCACTCTGTCACCCTGGGTAGAGTGCCGTGGTATCACAGCTCACACCAAGCTCAAACTCCTGGGCTCAAGTAATCCTCTTGCCTCAGTCTCCGGCCAGTAACTGGAACTACAGGTGTCCAGCTAGTTTTGTCTATTTTTAGTAGAGGTGGGGGTCTCACTCTTGCTTAGGCTGGTCTCAAACTCCTGAGCTCAAGCTATCTACCCACCTCAGCCTCCCAGAGTGCTGGGATTATAGGTGTGAGCCACCGTGCCCAGCCTCTAAAGACCATTTTTTGAAGAGAGTTTTAGCTAACAACTTTTTTCATTTTGTCTTTCCCAGATATTGTTGCTAGAAAGGAACAAGATATACTTGTTTTTTAAACTTCATATTTTCTGTTCATCTTCCCCACTGGACAGGTGCTAATCAAAGAACCAGAGCACTGGGCAGGAAGGGCAGACCGGATAACCCAAATGGGGGAAGCTTCATAGTATAGCATTTACAATTTTTCAAATTTAAAATTGAAATAATTTACAACCTTCTGCCCAACTCCACTGCACCCCCCGAGGTGCGTGGAAGGCAGCGACAGCTCATGCAGCCACACATGTCGCAGCTGCCTTTCTGGCTTAAACAGAGAGGTGTTGCCGCCTTCAGAGCAATTAGAATTGGTCAAAATAGCAAAGGGCCCTGTGGTTGGTGCATAGTGATTTGAACAGAACTCTGCACTGGTATTTCTATCACAGCACAAAGTCTGCGGGTTGCTAAGTGCATCGCCCTGGTGGCTTTCTCTGTATTGCAACGGCTTAATATGAGGCTCCGTCGCCAGTGAGCAAGATCCAGATGTGTGAGAATCTGGGGGGTCCTGTGAGATTCACCTGCATAGACCCACAGCCACATTGCAGCAGCTGGATGGGTAAAGCTGACGCTTTGGAACAGAGATTTCATGGCCCTGAGTCAGTGAAATTGTGTGCTTTAAGTGCTTTCTGCTTCATAGATAGATGAAAACATTGCCACCGTGTTCTCTATTTCTAAAAAGACAAATTTTTTTTCCTATTTAAAATTTTCATTTAAACAAGATAAAAATGTTATTTAACTTTGGGTTGTTTTAGTCCTAAGCCTCTGTATTTCAAATATAGGAATTAGCATTGAATTTGTGATTTCTGTTATTTAAGAAAAATGAACTATGGTTGAAGATCAAAGGTTGTTATGGTTTCACTTTTGTTTTTGTTTTCCTATTTCCTCACTTTCAGATTCCAACCTTTACTCTATAGCCACAGGGAGAGGTAGCGGGTACAATAAGGAGTAACAGCTGGGGGTGGCGCCTGGGGCTCAAAGGAGTAGGGCACCGGCTCCACATGCCAGAGGTGGCAGGTTCAAACCCAGCCCTGGCCAAAAACTGCAAAAAAAAAAAAGAGTAACAGCTGCCATTTAGTGAGCACTTACTACTCAGGAGACGCTGGGCCGAGTCACTCCATCCTCACACTCCTGGGGCAGGTGGCTGCTCTGGGGAAACTGACACTGGTGTGAGGCAAAGCCCTGGTCTGAGCCTCGGACCCCCTGACTCCAGAAACCTGAGCAGGCTGCCCCGTCCGGGAGAAAGAAGTGCCTAGAAGCTTACAAAAGCATATCTTTTGCTCCTTTTTGGCAAGATTATTTATGAAAGGAAAAGGAAGAATTTAAGCAATTGACGATCACGTCCTTTTCTTTCTCTCTTTTGAAGTAGACTTTATTTTTTAGAACAGTTTTAGATAAACAGAACAATTAAGAAAACAGTTTTCTCATTTTATGCTTCTTTTTTTTTTTGCTACAATGTTAAAGGTACTGAATTTGCAGGATTTTCATATAGAGGCTTTTTTTAAAGTGAAGATTTTTAAAGTAAAGTTTAATTATTTCTGTAGTACGTGGTTTCATAACCAAGCTGTGATATTTTGTTAAGATTCCAAGGAGACGATGCCGTTTTAAAGCTTTTATCCTACGGATTCTCCTTGCCAGTCTTCCATTTCTGCTCGGTCTGGTGTCCGGGAAGCAGAGTCGGGGACGACCAAAGTCGGGGACAACTTGGGATTTGGAGTCATAAGCCTTGGGTTTGAACCCCAGTTCTGCCACTTAACTAGCTGGGCAAGTCAACTTGTTTGTGAATCTCAGTTTCTTCCTTGGTGAAATGAGATGATGGGAATCAGCTGGATCAGGAGAGGGCCCACTGTGAGCCGGAAGGGGTCACCAAACTTGAGCCTTCGTGAGTGGTCCTCACACGTGAGGTGTAAATCGAGGCTGACATAATTTACTATCTCTTAGATATTCAAATAAGCTGTGTTCTCTAGAGAATAAACTAATGAAATTCAGTAGCATAATTGTTTAATTATTCAGTAGCATTGGAGAATAAACTAATGAAATTCAGTAGCATAATACCAGTTTGGGGATCTAGCAGACCCATATTTTAATCTTGCTTCTCCTACTTAGCAGTTAGTAACTCTGAATTTTTACTTTATACCGTCTCTGGTTTTCTAATTCCTTAGATCACAAATGGGATAACATCACCTAATTTACAGAGGTGTTGAGTTTCATACTGCACATATATGAAGCATCTAATTCAGTGGCACCCACAGACTAGACCCCAGGATTATTGTAGTTTCTTCTGTAGCCTTAGACACTCCCTGGGTTCTTTCCTGAGAATGTTCTTTACCTCCTGAAGCTCTTTTGTTAAAAACTCTTAGCAAGCCAGGTGTGGTGGCTCACTCCTTTGTTCCTAGCATTTCCGGAGGCTGAGGCAGGAGGATTGCTTGAGGCTGGCTGGAGATAAGCTGAGCAAGACTAAAACCCTGTCTCTACAAAAATAGAAAAGTTAATTGAACATTGTGGCAGGCTCCTGCAGTCGCAGCTTCTCTGGAGGCTGAGACAAGAGGATTGTTTGCACCGAGGCTTTTGAGGTTGCCGTGAGATCTGATGACACACCGTACTCTAGCCTGGGGGACAGAGTGAGACTGTCTTAAAAATAAACAAATAAATGAAATAAAATACTTTTAGCAGGGAGGCCCCTGTGACTCAAAGGAGTAGGGTGCTGGCCCCATATGTTGGAGGTGACAGGTTCAAACCCAGCCCTGGCCAAAAACTGCAAAAAAAAAAAAAAAAGTACTTTTAGCAGGGGCAAGCTCTCACGCTCTGAGGCTTTCACTTTTGGAAATGGAAGCTAATTGCAATAAATAGAACCGGTGACAGAGTAAAGCAGGGTGAGCCTGTGGACGGCTTTGTGTGGTCCTTACTTCCTGTTTGTCCTTCTTGCTTGAAATTCGTTCCCAAAGAGGAGATCAGACCTCCTTTGATTGATGATCTTTAGTTTTTTACAGGGCATAATTGAAAAAGAAAATTCTACAACACTATAGGTGGGTATTTTTTTTTTTTTTGGTTCTTTTTTTGTAGAGACAGAGTCTCACTTTATCACCCTGCTCACAGCAACCTCCAACTCCTGGGTTTAGGCAATTCTCTTGCCTCAGCCTCCTGAGTAGCTGGGACTATACATAACCCGCCATAACTCCCGGCTATTTTTTTGTTGCAGTTTGACCAGGGCTGGGTTTGAACCCACCACCTTCTGTATATGGGGCTGGCGCCCTACTCACTGAGCCACAGGTGCCACCCTGTTTGTTTGTTTTTGAGACAGAGTCTCACTATATCACCCTTGGTAGAGCACATGGCATGTTAGCTCACAGCAACCTCAAACTCTTGGGCTCTTGCCCAAGCCTCCCAAGTAGCTGGGACTATAGGCGCCCACCACAAGACATGGCTATTTTTCGGTTGTAGTTGGCATTGTTGTTTGGCAAGCCTTTGTTGCAGTTTGGCCAGGGCTGGATTTGAACCCACCAGTTCCGGTGTATGTGGCGGCCCCCACACTGCTGAGCTGCAGGTGCCTAGCTGCAGGTGTTTTGAATTTTGCTTGCAGACTGTCTTATGTCATAACCTGGGGAGCTCTTGTCTGAAACGCTCCTTCCACACCACCCACCCCATGCTCTGCTGAGGGAATTTCTGCTCCTTCCCCAGGTTTCAGTGTGAGCATCACTTCCTCCAGAAGGACAGTCTGGGCCTCCAGTCAGGTGTCTAACTTGGACCCAGGTACTTCTTTTGTAACAGTTGGGGCCACATAATCACTTCATAAATGTATGCTTCCATTGCAAACTGTAGAGCTCCACAACGGGAACAATTCCAAATGACTTTAAATCTCAGTAACGTGCCTATATGTCACTTGGCCAAGGTACCCTGAGGGCAAAAATTCTTATTTATAATAATCATGTTGGTGGCTGTGCAGTTGGTACTGTTATTTGGGGAACTTGTAATTCTCTCATTTCTGGGGTTGCTGAAAACTATCAGTGTGGGAGAAAGTAAAAATCTCATAGTCTAAATTGGAATTATAGGTAGGAAATCATAATTACTTTTATTTAAACAAAATTTCAACTCTGTTGAGCAAAAAGTCCTAGAAACAATGACCAACACTAACAGTGAACAGCCCCAGAGCTCAGACTGCGGTGCTCAATCCCACTAGCAGGAACCAGGCTCCTTAGACTGCAGCTGGTTCTGAGTCAGGGGCAGGGAATGCACAGGTGGAGCTGGCCCAGCGTCTGCTGGAGGAGGCAATCGGAAGCCTCCAAGGTTCCGGGAAAAGCTTGGGAGCCAATGGGAAGAGAGATTCCTGGTTAAAGACGGGACGAATCCAGCATCTGTAAAGGTAGTGACTACAGTTGATTAAAACCCATCAGATAGGATTAAAAGCTGTAAGTTCATGATGATACTCAAAAGGAAAGAACACGAGAAAGAAATAGAGAAAAAAAGAGAGTACGGGAAGGGGGAGAGAGGAGAAGGCCAGCAGTTGGCTGCTACAGAAAGATGCCAGTTAACCACCTGAAAACTGAAAATAAAGGAACGAACCAAGCCTTGTTCTCCCCTTTTCCATGTGAATTATACAACCATACCCCAAATAGAAGATAAACATAATACCAGCTAATAAAATGGAAAGATAGAATGGGAATATCACTGTTTCGCCACCTGTGATGAACCAATGGCTTTGGGCGTTGATTAAGCTCTTAACATCACCAAAGGGAGACATTGATGGTACTGGTTCCCTGATGGAAGGACACACTTTGCCCCCAAAAACTCAACCTGGAAAATAAAAGGCAAACCTCTGTTTAGCCGGCCTTCTAATGAGGAGCCTCCCTTGCCACTGCAGATTAATTAAACGCCCCTCCTCTTCCGACTTCACCTCTCCGTGTACATCTGGTCCCTTCCCAGACACTCATTCATTTATTTACCTGTTTCAACTCTTGTCCTACAGTCTAATATCCACTCAGCAGCTAGATGATCGTTTCCAAATGTTAAGTCAGAGCACGGTGCTCCGCTGCTCAAAATCTGCCAGTGGCGTCTCATTAGCCTTTGAATCACATCAGAGGTCTTCGCCAAGGCCAGCGAGGCCCTGTGGAACCCAGTCCAAATTCATCACTTGCTGTGCCTCCCTGCCCACCCTGCTCAGCCACGTGGGCCTGTCACACATGGGCACATTCCTGCCCGGTCCCTCTGTCCACACACTGTCCTGGCATCTCCTGTCTCCCTGCCTCAAGGCCTCTTTTCAAATATCCTCCTCCCAGAACGGCTTTCATTGACTACCTTGTAGTAACAGCACCCTGGATGCTCTCTGTCCCCTTAACCCACTTCATTGTTTTGTAGCACTTATCATCACAACTCTATCTTCTATTCATTTCTTCCATATCTCTCCTGCATTAGATGTAAGCTCTGTATTTTCACTCCTTTCTGTATTCCCAGTTCCTAGGGCACTGCTACTCACACAGTAAAAGTATTTACGGAGCACCTACGTGAGTGCGTTCAGCCCATTGGGGACAAGGAATCCATTTTATTTAGCTTTTCGGCAAGTCCTCAACAAACGCTTTCCATACTATGAAACTTAGCTTTGCCTCGGGACTTTTTCTTTTCTTTCCTTTTTCTCTTTTCTTTTTCTTCTCTTCTCTTCTCTTTTTCTTTCTTTCTTTTTTTGAGACAGAGTCTTACTCTGTTGCCCAGGGTAGAATGACATGGCCTCAGCCTGGCTCACAGCAACCTTAAACTCCTGGGTTCAAGCCATCTTCCTGCCTCAGCCTCCCATGTAGCCGGGACTATAGGCACCACCACAATATCTGGCTAATTTTTTCTATTTTTTCAGTAGAGACAGGTCTCACTCTTGCTTATGCTGATCTTGAACTCCTGAACTCAAGTGATCCCCCTACCTCAGCCTCCCAGAGTGTTAGGATTACAAGCATAAGCCACCGCATTTGGCCTTGTCTGGAGATTTTCATACCTCCACCTGTAAGGATATTTCTAAAATATTAGCAAATTTGTAGTGTGTGTGTGTGTGTGTGTGTGTTTGGGGGTGGGTGGGTGTCAGTCTCCTTGGATTTCTAAGTTGTATTTCTGTGAGGAAAATACAGAGGAAAAATTATGGAAATCAAGACCTATAAGAAATAAAATTGGCTCAGCACCTATAGCTCAGAGACTAGGGTACCAGCTACATACACCAGAGCTGGTGGGCTCTAATCCAGCCTGGGCCTGTCAAACAACAATGACAACTATAACCAAAAAATAGCTGAGCGTTGTGGTGGGCGCCTGTAGTCCCAGCTATTTGGGAGGCTGAGGCAAGAGAATCGCTTGAGCCCAAAAGTTTGAGGTTGCTGTGAGCTGTGATGCCACAGCACTCAACCCAGGGTGACATAGTGAGACTCTGTCAAAAAAAAAAAAAAAAAAAAAAAAAGAAATAAAATCATCCCATCATGAGAAAATAGAATTCTAAACACCAGTAAGGGTGTAGAAATTAAGCATGTGAGTCTGTGGTGAGACATTAGTGTAGCGTACTGTGTGGATTTTGGAACACGTCGTATCACCCTTCCTGCAGAGCTGGCCTGGAAGTGGGGTCTGTGGAATGTCCTCACAGGAGTTGGGGGTCCTCGCAGCCACACTCCCTCCGGGCCACTAGGTGGTGCTGTCAGAGACAGTGGTTTTCATTGTGGATGTGGAGGGGAAGTATCTTAGTAACTTTTAAAGTATGTCACTTTTTAAAAATTATAATAACATTGTATAGTTATTGTAGTAGATTTAATAAATACAAATGAGCAAAATGAAGAAACACCCACCAAGAATGTTTGTAGAGGGAACTTAGATTTTAAGCACTTACTGCACTAATGCCTCTTACGTACCAGCCTCCCTGGGAAATGTCCTTCTACACAGTCACATATGAGATATGATTCTATTTATTTTTTATTTTTTTTTTTTTTGAGACAGAGCCTCAAGCTGTCCCCCTGGGTAGAGTGCTGTGGCATTACAGCTCACAGCAACCTCCAACTCCTGGGCTCAAGCGAGTCTCTTGCCTCCGCCTCCCAAGTAGCTGGGACCACAG
>CAUYTI010032331.1:0-16856 GCA_963575145.1 Galago senegalensis | reverse complement strand
TTCCAATCCAGCGTGGGCTGGCCAAACAACAATGATAGCTGCAACCAAAAAATAGCCGGCATTGTGGTGGGTGCCTGTAGTCCCAGCTACTTGGGAGGGAGAGGCAGGAGACTCACTTGAGCCCAGGAGTTGGAGGTTGCTATGAGCTGTGATGCCACGACACTCTATCCAGGGGGATAGCTTGAGGCTCTTTCTCAAAAAAAAAAAAAAAAAAAAAAAAGGTTTGTATTTAGCCTCACATAGGAGGAAAGGCCCTGCCCTGTCTGTCCTAGGATTGCAGAGAAAATGAAGTAGCTCTCTAAGAAAAAAAACCTAACAGAGGGTCTCCCTGGGGTCTCTTTTGGTGGAGGCAGGCTGCTGGCTGGTCTGGATGGGAGGCAGACTGTTGGTTGAGAGCCACAGGACTTGTCTAGGAAAGCCCCCACTTGGCATGTTGCTAGCCATCACCACACCCTCTGCTCCCCAGCCCCTTATAACAGGCCTCAGCTGCTCTGCTACTTACTCTCCCACATAATGTCAGCCCACTAGCATCACTTTGGCAATAATCAAGACTTTTCCAGGAGATCCCTGTTCCCCTGCTGTGATAAATGGAGAGGGCACACTAGTTGTCTCTGACCTTGAACCTGATCTGTCCTTGGTCTGGGAACAGCTATGGCCAACTGTACTGAGGATCCCTCTCTTCTCACACAGCCTGCAAAAGAACACCATTGGACCCATGGGAGCCCAGCGAATGGCAGATGCCCTGAAGCAGAACAAGAATTTGAAGGAGCTCATGTGAGAAATGCAGAAGGGCCAAATTTGCATGCTCAGTGTCCAGCACAATGACAAACCCATCATAAATATTAGTGAGCATGAGGAAGGATGCATGGTTGGATGGTTGGATGGCTGGCAAGGAAGATGGATAGGTGGGTAGATGAGTGGATGGATGGGTAGATAGCTGGCTGGCTGGCTGGATAGATGGACAGAAGATTGAGTGGGTGGCTGAAGAGTGGCTAGATAGGGGCCTGGGTACATGGATGGGTAAGTGGCTGGCTCGCTGGGTGGGTGGGTAGATGCATGGATGGAAGGATGGTTGAATAGGTGTGGGGATGGATGAATGAGTAAATAGATGGGTGGATGAATGAGTGGATTGATGGGTGCGTGGATACATGGATGTACTGATGGATGAATGGATAAATGGGTAGATGGATGGGTGCTGGTTAGTTGGCTTTGGACTCCAAAACACTAGACCAGTAGAATGGAAAACCAGGTTCCAAAGATTGGATGAGCCCTACCTCTTCAAGCTCACATTTATTGCTTTCCCAGCTGACAGAAGAAAAACAGCATTTCCTGGCCATCTTCACATAAAGTATCACAAATTCTTTTTGCTAAAGGGCTGACCCTGCCTGCCCCCCACCTGCTCTTTCTAGAGAGTCCAGAAGAACTTTGCTGCCTTGATCTCTTACAGTCAACTGCATAGAACATGGCCCAACAGGCCTCAGGCAGAACCAACTGTGCACTGGACACCCTTAAGACATCAGATTCAGCCCTCCCCTGAAGGCTTCCTGGGGCCCCTATCCCCAGGCCCAGCCTTCCCCAGGGTGCTGCAGGAGGCCAGCTTACCATGTCCCATCTCTCACAGGCTCTCCAGTAACAGCATTGGTGATGGAGGCACCAAGGCCCTGGCTGAGGCCATGAAGGTGAACCAGAGCCTGGAGAACTTGGAGTGAGTATGCCTGACCACCGTCCAGGGGTGGTGATTCCCTGTGGGTTCTCCATTCAGCAGATTCTGGGCTGGCAGTCCTGGAATAGGGCCACTTCCCTGCCAGAACCCTCATCACCCATCAGCTACATTTCCCTAGACAGGAGCTCAAGTTGGTTCTTGAGTTTTCAGAATGACAAGCTCTGAGTGCCTTTGAGAGGTAGCACAGGTGGTTCAAGAAAGAGTTGGTGATGGTAGCCTTGGAGAGGAGTAGAGGAGTTTAGTGCTGCTTCCACACTGGAGAGAATCCTGTACCCATCTCTCTGGGGGATGCAGGCCAAGGCCATACCAAGGCCATACCAAGGCCATTTGGAGCCACCCACATAGAGACTGAGCTTGAACTTTAGGGCTCATTGTACAAACCCACTTGCCCTGATCTGGCAGGGGCTAGAAGGTGTGGGGAAGGGAAGGGAAACAGGGTTGAGAGCACTGTGGGTGGTGACCCTCTGAGGTCCTCCAACGCCCTGTTAAACCCAGGGCCTATGGTCCCAGGCTAGAGTGGGCAGCTCCCTCTGGGTCCCAGGACAGCCCCACCAAGGGTACTCTGTTCTGTCTGCAGCCTGCAGAGCAATTCCATCAGTGATGTGGGAGTGGCAGCACTGATGGGGGCCCTCTGCACCAACCAGACCCTCCTCAGCCTCAAGTAAGTCCTGGCCTCTCTCTTCAGCCAGGCTGTCCCATTGATGGGGGGTCTAAAGGGACCTTGGCACTGGGAAGCCTGTTATGGGGAAAATCTATGGGGGGGGGCAGTCTTCCTAGCAGCCTGTTGCTCTTCCTCCACTCTTAGGGAGCAGGGGACAGCTGTAGCCCTCAGTGGGTCTGTTCTGCTGCCTCCTTCCTAGACACAAGCCTCTTGGGCAACCCTGCATGCTTGCTCACCTCTTGTCCCTCTCTGAAGGGACCCCTGTCCCTTCACCTGTTCCTGACCCTCACCCCTTGGACTCCCTGCATTGTGGATGGGCATAAAGTGGGGATGCCTGATTGGCCAGCCATAGAGCCCAGCAGCTGGAACAGGCTTCTTCACACCTCAGCCCACATTGCTCAGGAGGCCACGTCCCACCTAAGGATTCTTAGGCTTGTAGCAAACTAAATAGCTGGGCTTGTCTCCTGCCAGAGGCCACGTCTGCTGGGTCAGCAGCTCAGGGTCTTCTCTCTTTCCTCAGCCTGCGAGAAAACTCCATTAGCCCTGAGGGAGCCCAGGCTGTGGCTCATGCGCTCTGCACCAACAGCACCCTGAGGAACTTAGAGTATGTGACGGGGGTTGGGGGAGTCCTGAGGGCTCTGAATGACCATGGCCACACCACAGAAAGCCCAGGGCTGAGGGGTGCCATTATGACAGCCAAGCCCTGAGCACCACTGCCATTCCACAGGGTTAGAGAAGAACCTGGTTGGGGAGGAGCAGCTGGGAGGCTGGGTATAACTCACACAAGGATGAGGCTAGCCTGAGGCACTGCCTCACCCAGCAATGTGGACAACTACGTAGGAAGGGCTCTGACAAGTGGATGTGGAGCTCCTGGGCGGCGTGACCCACAAGTAGCTCCACCATATCCTGGCTGTATGACCTGTCATCACAACCACCAAGCTGAGCCTGGGACAACCCCCACTGGTCTGTTGTCAGGATTCAGTACAGCAATCCAGTTCCCATAAACATGAACTTGAAAACTTTGACATTGATGCTTCCTTGGGTAGCAGAGGGGGTGAGTGGTCTGAATTCCCTGGTGACTGAGGACAGAGGGCTTCACGGTTGGGCCCCACTCCTTTGCTCCTGTTCCCTTCTTTCCAGCCTGACAGCCAACCTCCTCCACGACCAGGGCGCACAGGCCATTGCAGCAGCAGTGAGAGAAAACCGTGCCCTCACATCACTTCAGTGAGTCTGTGGCTCCCCCACCCCACTCCGTGCCACTGTGCAGAGCTGCAGGGCTATACCCAAATGATGTGTGAAGACCAGTGTGGCTTTGGAGCACCACCCCAAGTCTCAGGGGCCTTCCCAGGCCCACTAGCTTCCAGCAGGCCACGCTCTGTCCCATGTTCTGATTTCTAAGGCTGCTCCACAGACAAGTGTTAGGAGGTGAATGTCCATGGCTGTGCCTCATGGTGTCCTATGCTTCATGCACAGGCCGTCTGGAGAGTCCCTACTTGAGCCTGTCCCTGTGGTCACCACTAACAGAGTAGGCATGTAGCCCCTTGGGGGACCAAGCCTGAGGAGGTGGCAGGAATTCTGCCACACCCTGCAGGACTCCATCCCCTGTCCAGTTGGCTCTGCTGTGGGCCACCTGGTCACACATGTCTTATGTCTCCTCAGCTTGCAATGGAACTTCATCCAGGCCAGTGCTGCCAAAGTCCTGGGACAAGCACTACAGCTCAACCGGAACCTAACCAGCTTGGAGTGAGTATGGTGCTCAGGGGCTGTATAGAAGTGGGATCTGGAAACCTGGTGCCCACCAGGCACAGGACTCCTTTCTGGGAGCTGCTCTTTCCCCAGGATTCCAATGACCTCCTCCCCAAGCACCAAACCCCTGCACCCACACCACCCTACACCTCCCCTACGGTGTTTCTCAGGTACTGCCAGCTGCCTGTGTTCTCTCCCACAAGCCTGCTTCTCGGTTCCCAATCTTGCAAATGTAACCAATCAACCAACTGTTCCAGCTCTCACCTCTCACTCCCCATCATCTCTAAGTCCTGGCCATTCCCCTCCTGCCATCCCTCATACCCACTGTCTTACCTCCACCCCTCCTGTCACCATCCAGGCCATCAGCACCACTCACTAGCATCCCACAGCAGCCTCCACATTGCTACCCATCAATCTTTCTGGAACACAAATCTGTCCCTGTCCTGAGTGTGGTCTTTAAATGGCTGCCCAGAACCTGCAGGATGAAGCACAGTACTGAGTATGGCTCACGAGGCCCCTTCAGATATGCTGTCTTTTCAATCTCCCCAGCCTTGTTTCTCACCACTCTAGAAACTCAGCTCCACTTGTTTGGGTTTCTTAGATGTGCCAGGCCCTCTCCCATCTCATCCTTTGGGTTTTGGTTTACACTTTCTGTAACCACACGAGGGTAGAACACACAGATGGTCTCCTCTGCAGCCAGCACTTGGCCTACTGTAACTGCTTTTAATTATGTCTTCCCTCTGAGTGGGCAGAAGGTGCCTCCTGCCTTGCACAACACCCAGCACAGAGACACAGATTGCTAAAATCATGAAGGGAAACTGCTCCCTTCATGCCAACGTCCATGTGAACTGAACTCTTATCATTTATGGCTCTAGGGCTTGCTGTTTTCCTCCAGTGTGGGAGGGGGGAAAGATGCAAAACCCTGACCAGTAAGAATATCCCAGGAATTGAGGGCTTTAATTTTCTGGTTGGCTTTGAAAAGCATACCATTTTTTTGTCCCAAGTCCCTGTTGTCAGTAATTTCCACATCCCTTTTCTGCTTGCCTCTGCCTTCTGCTTGCCTTGTCCAGACTCATGCAGACTCCTAACCCCTCTGTGCATTAATTGAGGCCAAGGGCTTTAATTGCTGTTCAGTAAGGGCAGGGTGACCCTGGGAGTCTAATGTCTGTAATGTCTGTAGTCAAATATGGAAGGTCAAAACCCAGCAGGTAATTGCTAGAATGTTCCCATCACCTCATGCACCTGAAGGAGTCATGCTGTGTCTAGTTTACAGGAGAATGCCATTGGGGATGAAGGAGCATCTGCAGTGGCCAGTGCACTGAAGGCAAACACAGCCCTCACTGCTCTCTAGTAAGTCCTTGTGCTTGGCAGTCCCAGAAACCAGCCCTTTTCATGCTTTTGTTTGCAAGTCAAGGAAAGTTCCACTTTCCTATTATAGGAAATATTAATATTAGCAATTGAGAAATCAAACATCTAGATAGAGGGGTACAGGGGACATTCTCCCCCAACCTTTCCAGGAAACTGCTTCTATTTCCTGTGTTCTTAGCAACCAGATCTCTGTCTTAGGCATCAGTGTAGGCAGGGGATGAAGCATTCAGGCAGGTCATTGGCCAACAATTTTCAGTACTTTCTCCACTTTCAGCCCTAAGTCAAGGAGTGCTGAAAGTGAAGGGAGAGTCTGGAGGGAGCCAGGCTCAGGACAGGTGTAGAGGGAGGAGGGTACCACACCCATGCTGATCTGACCACAATACCCCTCAGTCTCCAGGTGGCCTCCATTGGTGCCCCAGGGGCCCAGGCACTTGGGGAGGCCCTGGCTGTGAACAGAACCTTGGAGATTCTTGAGTAAGTTTCCATTTTCCAGCTACATCTTTTCACCAAAGAAACAAGCTATTGATTCAAAATGGGTATAGGGCAAAACCAGTTTACATGGCAACTCAAATCATTTTAACAACCCTCATTTCAGATCAAGTACATGGTATGTCCAATTTCCCCATTCCCACTTCATCCCCTGTCCCAATCATCACTGTCACTTGCTGTCCTCTCCTTAAGCTCCTGCTCTGCCATTTGGCCTTGCCCAGGCTGATCTCTGAGATCTAAACTCCTGGTAGGCTGGGTGGGGGGGGCTCGGTGTCCCCATCATTCCTGTTGGGACCTGCTCCTAGAGTGTGGCCCCTCCTGCCTCAGCCCAGGTTTCTGTTTGGAATGGAAGAGGATGAGGGCTCCACAAAACACCCAGACTGGGCCAGCCTCACCTTCCTGCATGCCTTGCTCCCAAGAGCCCAGCTTTGTTCCTGGGCAAAGAGGCGGCAGCAGCAACTTTAACTGTAACCCTTGTCACCACTCAAGTCCATGTTTCCACCACCAAGTAACATCACACTCACCTGAAGAGGCATCATAATCACCTCCCAGCCTGTCCCTGTATCTTAGGTTTCCTGTCTTTCCTGACAGCTTGAGAGGAAATGCCATTGGGGTGGCCGGAGCCAAAGCCCTGGCGAGCGCTCTGAAGGTAAATTCAAGTCTCCGAAGACTCAGGTAAGTGGTTGCAGATACCAACCATTGTCCCAGGGCAGCAAACTTCCCTGCTGGGTCTTTTGGGATAAAATGCTCGTCTTCTCTGTAGCTATTTCCTTCCGAGTATGAATCATTCGCACTGTTCTGATCATTACGGTCCACATTCCATTGCAGTTAGGTTTGCTTATTTGCTGACGTCATGAGTCAGACACTTAGCATATGCATTTAGGTCTTACATCCTCCATGGCACTTGGGTGGGACAATCTGGCTACTTGTAGATGCCAGTCTCAAGGGTCAGCTGCCACCTAGTGGTTACCATGGTGCCCATGGATAAATTAGCCCCGGGAACTGCTGGTCCCTTCTGCTGCCCCCACAAGACAACATAGTGTTGGCTTCCTCTGGTGCCTCCATCTTCTCTCTGCCTAGTCTTCAAGAGAATTCATTAGGGATGGATGGGGCAATATGTGTCGCCACCGCACTCTCTGGAAACCACCGGCTCCAGCACATCAAGTGAGTGAGGCTCAGCAGCTTCTGCCCTTTCTGCTCACCTTCAGAACTACTCTCAGGTCAGACCCCATCTTTGCCTGATTCTGGAATTCAGAAGACTCCCAGGCCCCTCAGCAACTCTCCAGAGAAACTTGGTCTAAGAGGGAGCCACCCTGTGCCTTGTCCATGGGAGGGGTCCTGGAAACAGAGATTCTGGCTTTTCTGTAGTGCTAACCAGCTTTGCTATGGAGAACCTGCAGGCTCCAAGCCAAGTCCTGACCTAACACTTCTTTTCCAGTCTCCAGGGAAATCACATCGGGGAATCTGGTGCCAGAATGATCTCAGAGGCTATCAAGACAAATGCTCCCGCATGCACTGTTGAAATGTGAGCAAAACGAGTTCCTGGTTGACCAGGCAGGACAGGCAGAGACTCAGCTGGAAGCTTTTGAACAGAAAGACCCATCTCTGAGGGGTCCTCCTGAGATCTGGGAATGATGCTGATCTAGCAAGAGTCCTGGTCTCCTGAACGGAGGAAGGAAAGATACTATCCAAGGAAGTCGTGAGCTCCCTTGGTCCAGGATCAATCTGAGCAGTGGCAGATGGGACACTCCACTATAGCACAGACAAGAGAAGAGGTTGCCACCAAGGGGCTTGGGGGCACAGACCTGTAAGCACAGCAATGTAGGAAGCTAGTTCTAGCTTACTTATACCCTGAGGTCTTCATCTGCCCCCAACTTTAAAAAACTTTTATTACCACCCTTTTCTACTTACCTGGTTAAAATCATCCCACTCTGAAATGAGCTGCCATCCCTGAGTTCATTAAGAGCATCAGTTTGACAGAAGTGACAGAGGAGACCCTTTCTTTGCTTAAGAAGAAAAAAAGTTGTAGGTATAATCTTTATAGACACATGGAAAAATGGGAATATTGTGAAGACAAATGAAAGCTTTAATTCTAGGATTTTGGAAACAGACAAAAATGTTTTACAAGGATTTTGCCGCTTTGTAAGATACCTTAAAAAATCTCTCCAAGACATGGGTGATGTCTGCCACATGTTATTTTGGTCTCTGGCACACAGGTGCATTAAATGTTGGTACTTTAATAATGTTATTCTGTGTGAGGTTTTCAAAACCACTACTGTGCCTACAGTTTCCTATGAAGACAAGCAAGCTGAACTTCATATGGATAAATTCCCTCAACTGTTTTGAGGAAAGGAAAAGATTCCAAATGGACATCACAGCTCTCTTTCATCAACTAAATAACTAAGCAAAATGCTTATAAAGACTATAAAGTGATTATCACTTAAAATGAATTTTTAAAGAGACAGGGCCTTACTGTGTCACTCAGGCTGGAGTATAGTGGCTCAATCATAGCTCAAAATCTGGCCTTACTGTGTCACTCAGGCTGGAGTATAGTGGCTCAATCATAGCCTCAAAATCCTGGCTTTAAGTGCTGCTCCCATCTTGGCCTCCCAGAGTGCTGGGATTACAGGCGTGAGTCACTGCATGTGCTTTTAAATTTGAAAAGGAATCACTATTCTCTAAAATGTTTCTTTAAAAATGAGTATTCACAGGCAGTGCCTATGGCTCAAGGAGTAGGGTGCCAGCCCCCAAAACGAGCATTCACAGCTTGGCACCCATAGCACTTTGGTTACAGCGCCAGCCACATACACCAAGGGCGGAAGGTTCGAACCCAACCTGGGCCAGCTAAACGACAACCGCAACAAAAATAGCTGGGTGTTGTGGTGCACACCTATAGTCCTAGCTACTTGGGAGGCTGAGACAAGAGAATCGCTTAAGCCCAAGAGTTTGAGGTTGCTGTGAGCTGTGATACCACAGCACTCTACCAAGGGCAACATAGTGAGAGACTCTGTCTCAGAAAAAAGAATATTCAGTGCTTGTTTCAATAGCAGATATACTAAAATTGGGGCTTCGCCCCTATAGCTCAGCAGTTAGGGCACTCGCCACATACACTGGAGCTGGTGGGTTTGAATCCAGCCTGGGCCTACAAAACAACTACAACCAAAAAATAGATGGGCATTGTGGTGGGCACCTGTAGGCCTAGCTACTTGGGAGGCTGAGGCAAGAGAATTGCTTAAGCCCAAGAGTTTGAAGTTGCTGTGAGCTGTGATGCCATGGTACTCTACTGAGGGTGACACAGACGACTCTGTCTCAAAAAATAAAAATTGGGGCAATACAGAGAAGATTAGCATGGAATAAGAAAGTATAGAGGAAAAAAATCTTTTAAATGACTATTCAATAGAGAGGAATTATCATAGATGTTAAAACCAGGGATTAAAGCCTGTTGGAGAAGATTATCTACACAGTCTCAAAATATCACCCCACAAAGGTGGTATCTTCATCTACAAAGGCAAAAAGGTACCTTAATCCAAATCTGGCAAATGCAACCCTAATAGAACTGATTAAATTTAACATTACCAATAATGGGATAAATGAACATCGTGTGCCCCTGATCTGAGGCAATAAGGACCGATCACTGATGTGGTATTCTTGCCAAACAATTAGACAAAATCCAAATTCTGCAAAACAACTGGCCTGACCTCATGAAAAACATAGGTGGCTAGAGAAAGTTTTAAATGAAAGGAAATTAAAGAAACACACCTTAATACAAGATTTTTGAAGATCCTCACCCAACAGGGGAAAAAAATCAACCATAAAAAACATTATTTGGAAATTGGGAATGTTTGAGCATTGATCTTGTAGTATTTATTACTATTTCTTGAAAAATATTTTTGCTTGGTATAGAACTCTAGATTGAGGGTTTTTTTCCCAGTGTTTTTAAGATATTGCTCTGCTTTCTGGTTTGCATTGGTTCTGCCTGAGTTGAAAGCTTGGAAAAACTGACGAGAGGTATAGTACTCAAATGATAGAAAAGCTGTGCCCTACAAATACCTGACACTGAAGAAACCTCAGGGGCCAAAGCAGCGGAGAAAACTGAGCTCGCTCTCCTGCCCTCCCTCTCTCTTTAAACAATGATCACATACATTTTATCTACTTGAAATAGTTAAGGAATTCATTCTGTGGTCATGGACAAACCAAAGCCAGCTGGCCCACAGAGACCATTCATTATCAGAGCACAATTAAAAAGAGAATTTAATTCACATCCACAAAGAAAGGACTTCCATTCTAGGCAGGAGGTAGAACCTTTGGTTCCCTTCTAATTCTGGAAACAGATATGAAAAGAGTTCTCCTGGCTCGGCGCCTGTGGCTCAAGTGGCTAAGGCGCCAGCCACATACACCTAAGGTGGCGGGTTTGAATCCCCAGCCCGGACCCGCCAAACAACAATGATGGCTGCAACAAAAAAATGGCCAGGCGTTGTGGCGGGCGCCTGTAGTCCCAGCTACTTGGGAGGCTGAGGCAGGAGACTCGCTTGAGCCCAGGAGTTGGAGGTTGCTGTGAGTGTGATGCCATGGCACTCTACCCAGGGGGATAGCTTGAGGTTCTGTCTCAAAAAAAAAAAAAAGAAGAAGAAGAAGAAGAAGAAAATGAGGAACAACTTCAACAGTCTTCTAGGCAGGTCCTTGCCTTGAATAGCTGAGATACCTGTGTATGTCCCTCCAGATGATTACTACAAACTTCGTTGCAATGTGTACCCTTTTTCTTACCATATCAACGCTGTTTATCTGCCCAGCTGGGTTTTGCACAGTGGGAGGATAGAAGGGCAAAGGAGGAGGCAAGGTTAGAACTGAGAGGAAGTATGACTTAGAGCTGTATGTGAAAATTTGCGTCTTTAGGGAAGATCCGTCAAAATCAAGAGTCTTTTCTGCCAGGCTCAAAATTAACACCGGATAAATTAGAGCGCGAGTCTCTTGGTCTGAGGGGGGGAAGGCGAATAGATTTGCAATATGCAAATTTAGGGTCCAGCTTCAGCTCTCAGAAGGAGTGTGCGTAGCCTTTAGCCTTCTCTCCAAGAGATCTCAGGTTTTTTGTTTGTTTACTTTGATTTTGGTGGATAGCAGCAGTACGGGAGAAGACAGGTCGGTCTGGAAGGAATCCTTGGCCCTGGAGATTACACATCCGGCTTCGCAGCAGCAGAGCAAAAACCCTAGGCGCTCTGCCGACCCGCTGCTTAGCTCATCCCCTGACCCGGAACAGCAGCCGGTGCAGCCAGTACGCCAGCTGCCCACGTGCCGGCAATAGCAGCCACGTGGGCCCTGAGGAAACGCATTCGCAAAGTTTGTCCCCTGCGCTGTCCAGTAGGGAGGAACGCTGGGGACCAGCGCTTCTGGAAACCGTACCGGCAAGACGCCGGACTCGCGCGAGCCGGAGCTGGCAGGGGGCGGGGCTCGGCGCCGACTGCTGGGAGGGAAGGGGGCGGGGTCTGAGGCTCGAAAGGGTGGGCTTTGGAGGGCGGCTGATCGCCCCTTCGTAGTTGCCCACACTCCTCGGCTTCAACCCTACAGCAAACCCGGGCCCCGGCGGCCCTTGGGGTAACCATGGAGTCCACACTGGGCGCGGGCATCGCGATGGCTGAGGCGCTACAGAACCAGCTACCCTGGCTGGAGAACGTGTGGCTCTGGGTCACCTTTCTGGGCGATCCCAAGATCCTCTTTCTGTTCTACTTTCCCGTGGCCTACTACGCCTCTCGCCGCGTGGGCATCGCGGTGCTCTGGATCAGCCTCATCACCGAGTGGCTCAACCTGGTCTTCAAGTGGTGAGACAGCGAAGCCTTCCGGCACCCTGGTCCCCCATCCCCAAGGGCCCTGAGTCTTGTGTAAGCCTTAGTCTCTCTCAGCAGCAAAGGCCTTCCCACCCCTACTCTGTAGTCCATGATTTTCCCCTCTGAGCATCTTTGTGCATCTTGGATTCAGACCTGAGTTCACCCATCCTATTCTTTAGACTAGTGTTCATCAAAGTGGCCTAATCAGAGAAATCACCTATGGGGTATGTTTGAAATGCATTCTATCTGCACTTCAACCCTACTGATTTAGAAACTCCAGTGGAGGAGTTGGTAATCTGTATATTAAGTAGCTAAAAGTCCTACTTTCTGACTTACTCTTTCATTAATCTATTGACTCATTTGACATAATTTTTAAGAAGCATGCTTTGTGCCAGGTATCACACTAACTGCTAAAGACAGAGGAGCCTTGGACATTACATGAAAGCTTGCTAGAAATGCAGAATCTCTTAGCTGGGCCTTGTGGAGGGTGCCTGTAGTCCCAGCTACTTGGGAGACTGAGGCAAGAGAATAGCTTAAGCCCAAGAGTTTGAGGTTGCTGTGAGCTGTGTCGACACGGCACTCTTCCCAGGGTGACCAAGTGAGACTCTGTCTTAAAAAAAAAGAAAAGAAAAGAAAAAGAAATGCAGTCTCACCCAGGACCACAGCTACTGAATCAGAATCAGCATTTTAACTGGGTCCCAAAGTGTTTTGTGTGCCCAGTAAAGTTTGAAAAGCAGAGGGCTAAAGCACTGCCTTCCAAGGAACATTTTGTCTTTTTTTTTTTTCCAGACAGAGTCTCACTATGCTACCCTCAGTAGAGTGCCATGGCGTCACAGCAACCTTCTCTTGCCTCAGCCTCCCAAGTAGCTGGGACTACAGGTGCCCCGCTATTTTTTGTTGTTGCAGTTGTCATTGTTGTTCAGCTGGCCTGGGCCGGTTTGAACCTGCCAGCTTCGATGTATGTGGCTGGCACAGTAACCACTGTGCCACGGGCGCCAAGCCAGAAACACTTTATCTTTTTTCCCCTTCATTCACTAGTAGGCTCTTCATACTGAGACATAGAAGCCAAGAATTCCAGGCAAGTGAGTGGAGGCCATTTGGCCTGCTGAGCTTATCTCTTTGTGCCACCTGTTCTGTCTCTCATAGCCCTGAAGGGAGCTATGCTTCCACCTGGGCAGACAGCCACACCTCCCTGCACCTCAGCCTCAGGCTATGTTGCCAGCTTCCCAACCTGGGAGAAGAAAGGGAGTTTCATAGGGTTCACTTGAATGAGCCAGAATGATTTGCTAAAAAACAACACAGGAGTTACTTCCCTTCCACTCTTCTCTGCAAGGGCTTCATCTCTACTGTAATAGGAAAAGCAGTTGTTTTATCATTTCCTTCTTGCCTAATTGCCCTTTGCTGTGTGTACTCTTCCTCCCTCAGAATCTGTAGAGTGGAAGAGTGCACACAGCAAGCTTCCCTCTTGTCCTGTTCCCGTACAGGTCACACGCTTCTTGATAGACACCGTTAATGCTGCCCCAGTAACAAAGACCTTATTCACTTTCTGAGTTGGCACTTTATGTATACTAGGTATACTAGGTTCAGTTTTGGAAGGGAGAGGAAGTCCCTTCTGGATCTCCCTCCTGGGTACTAGGCTTCTTTTTTTTTTTTTTTTTTTTTTGAGACGGAGCCTCAAGCTATCCCCCTGGGTAGAGTGCCATGGCATCACGCTCAAAGCAATCTCCAATTCCTGGGCTCAAGCGAGTCTCCTGCCTCAGCCTCCCAAGTAGCTGGGACTACAGGCACCCGCCACAACGCCTGGCCATTTTTTGGTTGCAGCCATCATTGTTGTTTGGCAGGCCCCGGGCTGGGGATTCGAACCCGCCACCTTAAGTGTATGTGGCTGGCGCCTTAGCCGCTTGAGCCACAGGCGCCAAGCCGGTACTCAGCTTCTTGCCAGCATCCTTTCTGCTGTTTCACCTTCTCTTTTGGCCCCAGCCTCTTCAGTGTGTGGTTACTCAGGGCACAGCTAAACACCTGCTAGCTAGGCTAGGGGATTTTGAAATTTTTGTCTTCCTTATTGTCTAAGCCTCCTCTGTCCATTCCTCACTCCTATTTTCATAAGAGGCTTACCTAAATAATAATTCAGCTGTGGAACCTAGCACTTCGGGAGGCTGAGGTGGAAAGATTGCTTAAGGCTAGGAGTTCAAGACTAGCCTGAGCAAAAGCAAGACCCATCTCTACTAAAAATAGAAAAATTAACCGGGGGTGGTGGTACACACCTATAGTCCCAGTTATTTAGAAGGCTGAGGCAGGAGGATGGCTTGAGCCCAGGAGTTTTTTTGTTTTGTTTTGTTTTAAGCCCAGGAATTGGAGGTTGCTGTGAGCTATGATGATGCCACAGCACTCTAGCCTGGGTAACAGAGTGAGACTCTGTCTCAGATAATAAGCGCCTGTGGCTCAGTGAGTAGTGTGCCGGCTCCATATACCAAGGGTGGTGGGTTCAAACCCAACCCCAGCCAAACTGCAACAACAACAACAAAAATAGCCGACATTGTGGCAGCTACCTGTAGTCCCAGCTACTCAGGAGGCTGAGGCAAGAGAATCACCTAAGCCCAGGAATTGGAGGTTGCTGTGAGCTTGATGCTACGGCACTCTACTGAGGGCAATAAAGTGAGACTCCATCTCTAAAAAAAAAATAATAATAATAGCAATTCTGGCCAGGTGAGGTAAATCATGCCTGTAATCGTAGCACTCTGGGAAGCGAAGGCAGGTGGAGCTTGAGCTTAGGAGTTCAAGACCAGCCTCAGCAAAAGCTAGACCCCATCTCTAAAAATAGCCAGGCGTTGTGGTGGGTGCCTATAGTCCCAGCTACTTAGGAGGTTGAGGCAAGAGGATGGCTTGACCAAGAGTTTGAGGTTGTTGTGTGCTATGACCCTGCGGCACTCTATAGAGGGTGAGACTCTTATCTGAAATGATAATAATAATTCAGGTATCAGTAATTCAGGCTGAAATTGAGGACATGGAGGGGGTTTAGCAGGTAGGTCAGTGAGGGCCTAGGAGGGAAACAGCCAGGTCCTTGGCTCTCTATAGATGAGAAGGAAAGAGCTGACCCTGCAGTAAGAGGGGTTAGAGTGACTCATGTGCCTTAGAGTGCACACAAACATATGCTCACCACCATCTCTTGCCTCCGTTACCACCTCGAGTCACCTTGCATTTGTTCTCTTCCAGGTTTCTGTTTGGAGACAGGCCCTTTTGGTGGGTCCATGAGTCTGGCTACTACAGCCAGGCTCCAGCCCAGGTTCACCAGTTCCCCTCTTCTTGTGAAACTGGTCCAGGTGGGGAGCCGTAAACCTCCTCCTTTTCCCTCTGTAGTTAGGGTTCAAGTGAGCATTGCAGAGTACTTTTCAGCCAGAGGTCCAGCCTCCCAGTTACTGGCCCAGAGAACAAAGAAACCCCAGGAAGACCAAGTTGAGTTCTGGGAGGAAGGTACCCCATGCCATGTGTCAGCTGCTCACCTGTGCTGAGTAGAGCCAAGAGACACAGGTCAGGACAGAAACCTGAGAGCAGTGGCATCAAATGGGGATGAAAAAGGCTTCAGGGCAGAGTGAACTGTGCATCAGTGTTAGGGGATGCTCCCTTCTCAGCTGGGGGAAGTAGCTATGCGGCAGAATCACCAGGGGCACCTGGTTTCCCCTTCCATTCTCTCACCATGAGCTTCTGGATTCCTTGGCAGGCAGCCCTTCGGGACACTGCATGATCACAGGTGCAGCCCTCTGGCCCATAATGACAGCCCTCTCTTCCCAGGTGGCCACTCGAACCCGCAGGTATACACTTGGCATTGCCCACCATTGGGAGCAGGGGAGGTGGCACCCTGGACCCAAAAGACCCAGTGGCATGGCAGCCTGGGTGCTAGAGTTCTGGGGACCCTGAGGTATTTGGTCAAACCACAAAGTGCCGGGGTGCTGAGGGAAGCCAGGCTGTGTATGTGTACCCCCTGAGCCATTTGCCTCTCTTCTTTCTAGCCGCTGGGTAAGGGTAATGCCTAGCCTGGCTTATTGCACCTTCCTCCTGGCGGTTGGCCTATCCCGGGTCTTTATCTTGGCGCATTTCCCTCACCAGGTGTTGGCTGGCCTAATAACTGGTGAGCAACTGGGGCAACAGGGTGGGCTGAGAAGGGTGCTTTTGGCAGCAGGAAGACCAGTCTAGGATCTTCCCAGCATTCCTAGCTTCTATAGAACCAACCCAAAGCTCCCCTTTTTATTCCAATCTATTCTCTTTCCAAGCTGCGCTACATCAGGGTGGGAGGTCATAATCCTCTAATTCTTTGAAGCTGCTGTCACTCCATTCCCCTAGGTGCTGTCCTAGGCTGGCTGATGGCTCCCCGGGTACCCATGGAGCGGGAGCTAAGCTTCTATGGATTGACAGCACTGGCCCTCATGCTGGGTGCCAGCCTCATCTATTGGACCCTATTTACACTGGGCCTGGATCTTTCTTGGTAAGCTTGCTTTGAAGCCTGGGTAGGCTAGGGCAGGTCCTGTCCACCTGTACCTAGCCTGGTTGGTCTCTGGTTTGTTGTAGTTAAAAAAAGGATCCATGGCTTGGCGCCTATAGCTCAACAGGCTAAGGCGCCAGCCACGTACACCTAAGGTGGCGGGTTCGAATCCCCAGCCTGGACCGCCAAACAACAATGACAGCTGCAACCAAAAAATAGCCGGGCGTTGTGGCGGGCGCCTGTGGTCCCAGCTACTTGGGAGGCGGAGGCAAGAGACTCGCTTGAGCCCAGGAGTTGGAGGTTGCTGTGAGCTGTGATGCCACCACAATTTACCCAGAGGGACAGCTTGAGGCTCTGTCTCAAAAAAAAGAAATAAAACAACATAATAAAAATTATCTTTACGGTTTTCAAATGCTTATTAACTGTTGTGTGGAGGTTTCACGAGAGACAGACAGCGTCACTACAGGTGCAGTCTCGCATCTGGAATTATTATAGTGAAGGAGAGAGACTACCTCTCTGGTGGAAGTAGCAAAGCTTTATTGTTCAAGACCACCTTTTATAGTTGGCTGGTCA
>CAUYTI010032329.1:0-20138 GCA_963575145.1 Galago senegalensis | reverse complement strand
GGATAGAGTCTCGTTTGAGCCCTGGTTTTTGTTTTTTGTGTGAGGTTTTTTGCCCCGTCACTATAACTGGGGGACATTTTGTGTCTTTGTCTAAAAAAAAAAAAAAAAAAATCACCCAAATTTCACAAAGTGTTTTCTCATCCCTCTTAAAAGAAATGTTGTTAAAATATAAACCACCACCTCGCCACCAATCCTTACACTTTAAAAAAGGTATATCAAAATCTTTAATACTTTTTAAAAGTAGTACTATGTATGAAGTATTTTAAACACGTTACCTATTCTATGGTAATATTAACTATCATTTATCAAATATTTACTAATTGCCAGGTATTTTGCTAAGCACTTTGAAAATATTATCTGAAGTGACTCAGCAATCCTACAGGGAAGATATCATTCTCTATTTTTTAACTAATACATAATAGCTATGCATATTTATGACCATCTTCTATTTTTATAACTAGGGAAATAAGGCTCACAAAAGTTTAGTAACTTGTCTGAGATCACATATTAATAAGCAGAGTACAGCTTCCGAATTTAAAGACCACACTTCTTTCCAATGCTTTATTTTGAAATGATCTAATAAGTGGGAGATGACATTGCCCTGTGACAAATTCTTGCAAGTGTGTATAACCAACTAATGCTGTAGATGGAGCTGTCATTTCCACTTAAAGCTCACAGACGACGCTGACACGTTGAAAACAGCTAATCAGCCATAAATGTTCTCCTCTCTCATTATCCACTGCTCAGTTGACTGATGATTCCAGGGCTTCTTCCAAAGTCTTGGGAAACAGAGTACCGTATAAATTACAAAGCATATGTAACAGAGCTGTGGCCCAATTAAGGTATATACCTGGAGGTTTCTGGCATACACCACGCCTTTGGCACTTTCAGCCCAAAGTCAGAGAACAGAAACCTGCCTTGTGCCCTGGAATAACTTACCAAATACTTCAAGAGGGGAGGAGCTGTGTCTGTCTGATCTCGGAGTTGGAGAGAACCGGATTTGCCTCTCGGCTCTGTGCTTTCACACTGGTCACTTGTCCTTTCTGAGCCTTAGTCCTCTCACTTTTAAGGTGCAAATAAAGATAAATACGTCACAAGATACAATTAAATAAAATATATTAAATAAAACAGAATATGGGAGAGTTCCTTGCACGCAGTAGGCATGCAATTAGTTTTGCTTAAGCATGTTCTTTATACATGAAGTTTGACCCAAACTTGAAAAATGGAAATTTCTCCAGTATCACCCTGGTTACAGATGAACTCGAAAACACGCTCAACCCATTGGGCTTTGATGAGTAATTCATAAACATTGTCAGATTGTTCGGGGCAGTGATAGAGACAGATCAAAAGAAGCGAGCACCATGAATATTTCAAAAAGCAGCAAACTGCCCTTGGAAAAGCTGTTTCAACTGTCTGAAGTTTGAAAAGAAGTTTGGTTCACTCGTTAATCTAATAGAACTTAAGAACTAGAACTTTTTTCCTGCCTCCTTTTTATTGCACTTTGGTGAACACCTAGTCATAGAAACAGGTCCGCATCTGTCTCAGAGGTTTGGACAGCTGACTAAGTAGCCACTGCTGTGTCCCCAGGTGTGTACTTAACCCAGTGACGGCAATGGACCAGCTAGGAGCTCAGAGTGAATGTCAAAGAGAACAGACGAGGAACGCGTGTGGGAGAGACACACACACCAGCGCCACGTGAGAGAAGCTGAGTGTGCAGGCCTGAGCCCCAGAGAAGGAAGTTATCTGGGGCTAACTTCCCAAGGGTAATAACGCTTAATGGCAATTTTAACAAATGAGCAGGAGTTAGCCAGGAAAAGAAGAGAGGAGTTCGGGCAAGGGAACCACTGCGTGAGGACACTGCTGCAGAAGAGTACATGGCACTTGAAAACTACAAGTGACAGGAAATGGCTGGGAAGGAGAATGGAAAGGGCGTCATGTGGGCCAGGCCACTGGAAGAGAAGCCGCAGGGAGACATGGAACATCTAAGAAGGATCTTCTGGGCCAAGTTTTTTTTTAAAAGAATCTAAGAACAGCACTGTGGGAGGCCAAGGCAAGTGGATTGCTTGAGCTCAGGAGTTTGGGACCAACCTGAGCAGGAATGAGACCATGTCTCTAAAAAAATAGCCAGGGGCGGCACTGTGCCTCAAAGGAGTAGGGCACCAGCCACATATGCTGGAGGTGGTGGGTTCAAACCCAGCCCCAGGCAAAAGCTGCAAATAAATAAATAAAATAAAAATAAAGCATTTCTTTTAAAAAATTAAAATTAAAAAAAAAAAATAGCCAGGCATTGTGTGTAGCAGGTGCCTATGGTCTCAGCTACTCAGAAAGCTGGGGCAAGAGGATTGCTGGAGCCCAAGACCTCCATGTTGCTGTGACTTATGAAAGATAGACAGTATATTCCAAGGAAAGGGGGCCTGAAAGGTGGCCTTCCTAATAACCTGAGAGAGGAAAACTGAAACGTCTAACAGAAAGTAAGAGACATAAACTCACAGCACAACCACCTCCTTTGTTTTGTTTAATTAAACACCTGTGGCCTAACTTGTTATCTCAGAATCCATTTTCTCAGCCTTGCAGAGCCCTAGGGCTAAGTAGGATTGTGAGGTCCGGGCCCCAGCTCTCTGCCTCAGTTCCTGCCACAAAACACAGATTCCAAGGACTCCAATAAGCAAGCCTCACAGAGTACAGACGAAAGAATGGAGAAAGCAAACACAGCGGCTTCGCAGCTGCTTCTGTTCTCAGTCTGCTGAAGCAGAGGGGAAAAAAGAAAAGAAACAAGAAAAAAACCTTTTTACCCTTTAAAAACGCCAAGCCGCTTTCCTCAGGGCCTGGCACTGTCACACCCCTTCATATGCTGTGTCGGTTCCCTCCTTTTCTCCCTCTCTCTGTCTTTTTCTTTCTTTCCTTCTTCCTTGAGAAAACCAAATAAAGGTTTTACTACATTTTCCCCTAATCTTTGTGTGAGAAATCTTTGTCTGCCTCCCTATGCATTTCACACAGGTGCAGAACTAGTTGGGTTTCCTTTGGGGCTAACCACTTTCTGGGGGTCCTGTAGGCGTTCAGGACAGGATTCTGTGTAGCGAGGTTTCAAGGTGCTTACGGACATAGCTCACTTGCTGAAGAGGCTCTGAGGATGCCATGTAGTGAAAGGAGGCGGCGAGCATAGATCAGGAGGGAATGACCGAAAGAATTATGTTCCAGTGACACAGAAAGGACAGCAAGGTGACAAAGGACCAGAAGTGGGGGAAAGGGCAGCAGGGCCCTTGAAACGCCTGAAGTTAAATCGGAGAACCATGGAAGCATTTTACCAACCATGGATGGTAAAATGGTACCATCTTAGGACCATTGTTGCACACCCCTGTCTGGGCCAAAGGAGTAAAGATGGAAACACGATCACAGAAGCTGATCAGGTGAAGTGCCTTGGGGCTCTTTACAGAAAGCCGGGACTTGGGACATGACTTACCTGGAGGACTTTGTTTGTTTGTTTGTTTTGAGACAAAGTCTCACTATGTTGCTCTCCGTGGAGTGCCGTGATGTCATAGCTCACCGCAAACTCAAACTCTTGGGCTTAAGTGATTTCTCCTGCCTCAGCCTCCCAAGTAGCTGGGACTACTGGCTCCCTCCACAACGCCCGGCTATTCTTCTGTTGCAGTTGTCATTGTTGTTCAACAGGCCCAGGCCAGGTTCGAACCCGCCAGCCCTGGTGTATGTGGCCAGTGTCCTAACCAGTGAGCTGCGGGCGCCAAGCCTTACCTGGATGATTTCCTATGCCTTATGGAGCCAACTGTACGACAGGCCCAGGGATAGGAATTGGGGACTAGATACTACCAGAAATGGATAAAAAGCTTGTGTGTTTATTTCAATGTCAGAGAATAGTCAGATAAAAATGGGATGTTGCATCTGAGTAAGGAGTCGACAGACACCTGAAAGGAAAGCCTAAGCCAGCAGCTCAGGTACCTTTTTTTTTATTCCAATGATTAGTTGGCACTGTAATACGTTCAGTTCAATCCAAAGACGTGCTGGGATCTTGGTATCCTAGAATTCATGCAAGAAGAGAATGTCACCCAACAGAGAACAGCTTCATACAGTGAGGCGGAGAGAACGGGTCTAGATGCTGTGGGGAAAGGTGGTCAGATGGCTGAAGGTCGGCGTCTAAGCTCTGTGTGAGCACAGACGTGGTGGCAAGAGGTCCCTTCCAGTGTGTGAGGCTGGCCACTGACGAGTGCCAGAGGCAATGCCGCTCGCAAATCGGAGAGGACAGGTGCCAGCGGCTGGAGGGGCGCTGTGGGCTCCAGGTGCCGGCGTTTGTCATCCTCTCTAACCTTTGGTTTTTTTAGTCTCACTGTTCCCTTTGCCCAGAATCTCCTCCCACAATACCCTCTCCTCTTGTCAAAGAACTTATCACACCATTATCACTGCCGATGTGTGTGTATATATATATCTGCCTTCCCACTAAATCATCTGCTCTACGAGGGTGGGGTGTGGCCGTCCCATTCGCCCTTTTATCTCCTGTCCGGTAAAGGCCCAACACACAGAAGTTTCACAATAAGGACTTGTTGAGTGAATGAAATAAAGAGAGAGAAGCTTGGGTGAGATCAAGCCATGAGCTGGAACCTCAGGTGCTGACGGGGACTCAGGGCTCTGGTTCTCAAGGAGGACGAGAGTCTTGTTTGGGGTAACCAAGCAGCATTTGAGTGGGTGGGGCCAACGCTGAGGGCTGCAGAGAGGACGGTGATGATTCAGGGAACCTGTGGTTCCAGGGAAGGTTGTACATAAAAGGAGATCTATGAGTCGGACTGGGATTTGGCCATGATGACAAAGATTCCTGAATGCCGAGGATACTACTTAATTCCTAGCTCCTCAGCTGAAGTTGTTTAAGGATGTCCAGCCCCTGAAGGGGGGGCCCATGAAAGGGGGTCTTATCAGCAGATTCAGCCACAGGAAGTTAGGGGGAAAGGAGAGGACAGACAAGTGAAGAGGAATTGTTTGTCACCTTGGTCTTACTAGGACGGTGTTTAGAATGCTAAAGAATATGAGGGTGAAACTTAGAACCTAATCCAATGGTTTGGAGACATGTGTGCTGTCCCCAACAGAAATTAAGGTGATACTTCTGCCGTCCTGGCTTCACCACTTCAAAAGCCCAGACGGGCCGATGTCTGAAGGGAATGGTCCATTTCCTCCCACACACCTACACCTTCTCAAACCCGGACACAAACACCAGTCGATTCTCTGAGGTTCTCTGCAAGAAGTGGAAGACTTCCAATTGTCTGTGAAGGTCCCCGGAGCCACATGCCTGTGTCAGCGTGCTCCATGCTAAGTCACTGCCAGCTGCACGTCATGCATGTGGTCTAACTCTGCAATGCGAGAAGGGATGCGAGGCCCAGATGCTGCTACTGCTCAGTTCGGGTGGGAACCCCACAAAACATCATTTGTTTCTTTAAGTATATTAAAAGTTCCTGGCTGCACATTTGAATTACCTGGAGTCGTTCTAAAAAAAAGAATAATACCCAGGTTCACCTCCAGACCAATTAAATTAGAACTCTGCGAACAGGGATCAGTGTGGGTGCTGTTTCTGAAGGTCCCCGGGCAATCCTAACTGGCTGATCCGATGGCAGCACTTGCAGCCACAGCAGTAGCATCACTCAGGAGCTTGTCTACCATGTAGGTGCACAGGCCCTACCCAGAGGGGATTCAAAATCCAAACTGAATTAGAATCTGCACTTCAGTGAGACTGCAGGGTGATTCACAATCACATCAGACTCTGAGTTGGTATCAGTGGTTCTCAACTTGGGCTACACAAATGATCACCTAGAGGGCTTTTCTTGACTTAGCTTTATTCATGTGAGAGCTATAGGGGCTGACGCTCAGGGCTGTACTCCCTGAGATTGTTATTTAATTGGTTTGTGAGGGACCCAGAATCAGTATTTTGAAAAATCACCCTTGGGTTTATTGACTTTATCTGAACGCGGCCAGGGTTTAGAACTATAATGCTATGTAGGCAAGGCACAGCATTGTAGGGAAGGACAGGCACGTTCTCAGCCAGGAACTCCTTCATGAAAAGGGCTGTGAAAGACAATGTTTAACAACTGTCCCTTTCTCCTGCGTCACCTGAGAATAACAGAGCCAATCTATCTAACATTCCCATGTTAGTCTAACAAAATGTTTAAGAAATAAATCCTTCCAGCTCGGCACCTGTAGCTCAGAAGCTAGGGTGCCAGCCACATACACTGAAACTGGTGGGTTCAAATCCAGCCTGGGCCTGCCAAACAGCAATGACAACTACAACCAAAAAGTAGCCGGGCGTTGTGGCAGGTGCCTGTAGTCCCAGCCACTTGAGAGGCTGAGGCAAGAGAGTCTCTTAAGGCCAAGAGTTTGAGGTTGCTGTGAGCTGTGATGCCGCAGCACTCTACTCAGGGTGACAGCTTGAGCCTCTGTCTCAAAAAAAAAAAGAAAGAAAAGAAAAAAAGAAATATATCCTTCCAATGTCTACTTATAAACATACACGTAAATATCTGTTTTCTATCTTCCTTCTTTTAGAACTGTCGCTGGTTAATGACTAGCTCTATTTGCATAATAACAACACCCAAACTGGAACATGGTATTCTTTGAGACATGACTCATGTTCTAGTTTTACTCAGTATAAATAACTTTAAATATTTATATGAAAACAATCATGAAGATATTATAGAGTTGAACACAGTTTTCTTGTGAATTCTAAAGATAAAATGCAAGACTTCAAAGAAATCTCGCACTTTCAGCGAGCAGTTCAGGCCAGGCCCAGACCTTGTAGTAGGAAGGAGTCAGTCTCCTCCTGCCCTTGGGACTAGTTTAGCGGGCAAGTTTGAGGAGCACCAAACCAGTGGAATTATGTGAAACATGACACTTGCGATGAGTTGATTTCAAATCCTCAGCAGCTGGAGCATCTTGGCTCATCTCAGAAGCTAGAAATACTATAGCATTTGTCACTCTAATCCCAGCCAAAGGTCAAATGCTACATAGAGAAACTAAAATAAATTCTAGAAGTTGTTTTTGTGGTTGACTTAACTTTATTCACAGGAGAGCTATCAGGGCTGACAAAGACTTCCTCTGCCATTCCTTCCCACAGGGTGAATTAGAGTTTGATCACAGACAGTGTGGGTTGAAGGGATGTGTGGGGAGACACGTCGGGGGCTGGTTGCAATTCCATGTCATCATGAATCCAGTTTAATTTTAACCTTGTGGCTTGTCTAACACATTTGCAGTAAGAGTTGGGGAAATCAATCTAACACTCACTTACTAACTCTTGGCAGACCTTAAGAGTGGCATCTTCAGAGAACACACAATCGATCCTAGCAGGGGGCACACCAGACATTGTGAGTGCTGCCAGAGGTGCCTTGATGGGGCTGAGAGCACATCCCATGGCAGTGATGGCAGTAGGGCCTCAGGCCACATAGCAGGCAGCTCCAGAGTGTCTCTGTCTTTCCCAGTGTCACAGCATGGCCTCTCAGTACTGGTAGGACCTCACGAGAAGCCACATGAGCACAACCGTGACCAGGACAATGGTGAAGTTGATGAACAGCTCCCGGGTGGACCACTCCATTCTCAGAGCGGCTGGCTGAGAGCTGCAGCAGACTTCGCAGGGCACCCCTGAGACTCTGGCTTGTCCTCACCTCCTAGCAGAAAGTCACAGAGAAAACATGGAGCGATTACCGAGCATTCCTATGAGACGAAGTTCATTCTTTCCTCAAAAAATAGAAATGCTATGAAAAAGGAGAGTGTTATGGGCTGAACAGAGTCCCCTCAAAATCTACATGTCAAAGTCCTGACTCCCAGCACCTTAGAATGTGACGGCACATGGAGACCGGCTATTTCGAGAGGTAACTGAGTTAAAATGGGATCGTTAGGGTGGGACTTAATCCAACACGACTGGTGTCCTCTAAGAGGAGGACAGAGGCACACACAAAGGAAAAACCACGTGACAAGTCAGGAGAAGAGCTGCCTACAAGCCAAGGAGAGAGGCCAGAAGAAGCCAGCCTGCCAACACGTGACCTGGGCCTCCTGGCCTCCTGGCCTCCTGACTGTCTCTGCCCTAGACAGCAACTTTCCTGAGTCTCCCAGCCAGCCAACCTACCCACGGTTCTGGACATTCCTTAAATCTCAATCTCGCTCTCTCTATTTCTCTCTCTCTCTCTCTCTCTCTCCCCCTTCCCCTTTTATCTCCCCCTCCCTTTCTCTCTCTCTCTCTTCTTTTTTTTTGTAGTTTTTGGCCAGGGCTGGGATTGAACCTGCCACCTCCAGTACGTGGGGCCGGCACCCTATTCGTTTGAGCCACAAACGCTGCCCACTCTCTCTCTTCTTCTCTCACTGTTTCTCTAAAGAATCCTAAAAATAGGGAAATCCTGACTTCTCTGACTAATGTCATAAAGACCAACTTTTTGTCCTGCTTTTTTTCTGTGATTATTGTATTTGTGGTTTTGATCAATTAAAAACTATTACCTTTTTCTCTGTCTCTAACTTCTGTGTGTCTGTGTGTGTGTGTTGTGTGTCTGTGTCTCTGTGTGTGTGTCTGTGTGTCTGTGTGTCTCTCAGTCTCTGTGTCTCTGTGTGCGTGTGTCTGTGTGTCTCTCTGTCTCTGTCTGTCTGTGTGCATCTGTGTGTGTCTGTGTGTCTGTGTGTCTGTGTCTCTCTGCCTCTGTCTATCTGTGTGCATCTGTGTGTGTCTGTGTCTCTCTGTCTCTGTGTGTCTGTGTGCGTGTGTGTGTGTCTGTGTCTGTGTGTGTCTGTGTGTCTGTGTCTCTCTGTCTCTGTGTGTCTGTGCGTGTGTGTGTCTGTGTGTGTCTGTGTGTCTGTGTGTCTCTCTGTCTCTGTCTGTCTGTGTGCATCTGTGTCTGTGCGTGTCTGTGTGTCTGTGTCTCTCTGTCTCTGTCTGTGTGTCTGTGTCTCTCTGTCTCTGTGTGTCTGTGTACATCTGTGCGTGTGTGTGTCTGTGTGTCTCTCTGTCTCTGTCTGTGTGCGTGTGTGTGTGTGTGTGTCTGTGTCTCTCTGTCTCTGTCTGTGTGCGTGTGTCTGTGTGTCTGTGTCTCTCTGTCTCTGTCTGTCTGTGTGCATCTGTGTGCGTGTGTGTCTGTGTGTCTCTCTGTCTCTGTCTGTGTGCGTGTGTGTCTGTGTGTCTGTGTCTCTCTGTCTCTGTCTCTGTGTGCCTGTGCGTGTGTGTGTCTGTGTGTCTGTGTCTCTCTGTCTCTGTGTGCCTGTGCGTGTGTGTGTCTGTGTGTCTGTGTCTCTCTGTCTCTGTCTGTCTGTGTGTCTGTGTCTCTCTGTCTCTGTCTGTGTGCGTGTGTGTGTGTGTGTGTGTCTGTGTCTCTCTGTCTCTGTCTGTCTGTGTGCGTGTGTCTGTGTGTCTGTGTCTCTCTGTCTCTGAGTGTCTGTGTGTCTGTGTGTCTCTCTGTCTCTGTCTGTGTGCGTGTGTGTGTCTGTGTGTCTGTGTCTCTCTGTCTCTGTCTGTCTGTGTGAGTGTGTCTGTGTGTCTGTGTCTCTCTGTCTCTGTCTGTCTGTGTGCATCTGTGTGTGTCTGTGTGTCTGTGTCTCTCTGTCTCTCTGTCTCTCTGTGTCTGTGCGTGTATGTGTATGTGCAGGTGCTCACTCATTTAACTTAAAGTATCACCGAGCAGGGGCGCCAGAACAGAAAAATGTTACGGTTTAGCAAGTATTGGTCTTGCTTTGAATTACGTGTAGAAGAGGGATACCATAATCTTTCAAGTTCCAGGCTGCTGTAGGTCTTCATCTAACCCTGGTGAAAGCACAAAGTACTTTTAACAGCTGTGTGGCCTCCTACAAGTCCTGCCGTGGGCACAGAGCCTACTGGGATTACCCAAAAGCCCCTCACATAACAGGCGCTCACTCCAAAGAGCAAGTGTTAACCTCATGAGCACTCCTATTTCAACAAGGCTTGTGCCAGCTATTTTTAGGCAGGTCCAGGATGTGCCTAGATTGTAAACACTTTATCTGCATACTGTGTACGTGCAGATGCAGGAGACCATACTTGGAGAGCAGTGCGGTCAATTCAGTTATACCTTCAGTGATGTGATATAATTGACACTTTATGCAATCTAGATGACATTAAAGACTTCTATATTTTAGATAACTTACATAATTAGGGATTTAGATATTTAGAACAAAAGTCTACAATGAAGTGAAAATGATTAGGGAGTAAGAGCGTCTTATATTTGCTAAGGGTGGGAGTCCACGAGGCTGAAAGCAGAAGAAAGGGGCCTGAATGGTATTTTTAGCATCTAACCTGACTGAATTATTCATTGTAATTACTGTATTGGTTATATTATCCACAGACCTAGTTATTAATTGCATAAACCTGAGCTGACTAGCCGTTTCTCATATTATGTAATCGTTGGTACTACAAACAAGTTCAAAGTAAGTGGCGCACATCAGGGGGTTGTTGAATCTTGGTTTAAAATAAGGCTCACGATGACAGATTTATGTTTCATTTTCCTCTTCATGTCCATCAATCTTTTGGGTCTCAGCATAAAGGAAATGGTAAATTGCCAACGAACATCCTCACAAAGATCTGCTTGGAGGAGAAGGTAAGCAGAAGAAAACAAAGGAATAAAGGAAAAAGAAATACTGTGTGCGAAGGTGCCAGGGCCGAGGGGAATAGGAGGGCAGTGAGTCCAGTCGGGGGCCTCAAGGCAAAGGAGCGGGAATCCAAACGGGCTTAGCACTGAAACCAAGCACTGGTCCAAATGCCCACTTAATTGGGTAAGTTGTCAAGAAATGCAGAGATAGGCAGAAAATACAAGCCCCAGTATATAATGAATAAGACAATCCAATTCAGGGCGGGGCAAAACAGTCCTATTAAATCTACTAATTAGATTAAGCTCTTACATAAAGGGAATTATGGATAGTGGCCCAACAGGAATCAACTTAGAAAATGAGCAAAATAGGACTGAAAGCTGGTCCACAACTCTCTAGTCATGTTACCTTCAAAAAAACTCAGGCAAGCGTCACTGTAACTTTTATCTTTCCCAAAATTATAGACTTTTAGACAGAGGTTAAATTGTGTATTGACAGCAAGTCAGAGGCAGAGCTGGAACCAGCGGACTGGCACTAGTTAACTGGAATTGTAGTCACTCTACAGGAGAGATTACAAGAATGAATTATTACTACAATCAGCTGTCTATGGAGAGCTGGTATACATTTTTAAACACTTTGGAAGACAATTTGGCTTTTTAAAAATTAGGTTGAAAATGCTTCTTCCTTAATATCTAGAAATTTCACTTCTACCCTAAGACACTCGAGTACACATGTGCCAGGATACATATACCAACAAGTTCACGGCAACATGTTCACAATAGCCCAAACAGGAAACAACTCAGATACTCATCAACAGTAGCATGGATGACAGGTGATGCTGTGTTCGTACATTTGAGCATTACAGAGCAAAGAAAACACGTGAACTACACGCACCCAATGAGGTGGGTAGTTCTCACAAAAATAATTCCTGGCAAAAGGAAGAACTTACAAAAGAAACAGACTATAACTCCATGTATACAAAATGGAAACCAGGAAACTTTACCATATGGAATGCAGACAGATAGATGGCAAAACTAGCAAGAAAAGCAAGGGCCAGATAATTTAAATATCCTGGGCAGAAGAGCAGAAGGGGGTGGGGTGGTCAGGAATGGACTTCCGGGTGCGGGCAATGATCTGTCTACTGACCTCGGTATAGTTATAACGACCCTGCCTTATAGTTATTGTTCAAACTATGTAGTTTATCCATTCTTCACATTTTTTAGTTATCTGTGAATTGACATGCTGCCATCACACTTCTTGCTTTTCTGTGGTTTATCTCTTACTATTTCTTTTTTAAAAATTGATACAGATATACAGGACCTTTTTTCATTTCAGATTGATATGAAGGTACAATTAGGTCACAACGTGTGCGTTTCTTGGGTAAGGTCCCCGTTGTAGCCTCTCACTATTTCTTGCACTTTAAAGGTGACCACAAATATTTGTCATTTTATGTGTTTTTAAATAAATAAAATGAAGAGTGAAGATGAGAATTTCTAAGGCATTCAATTCAATCAGCACATATGCTAACTGTAAGGTATGGACGTGACTTTCACACCCACATTTATAACCTTTAGAAAGAATGAACCAAAATTCTAGGCAGAAATTCAGATCAGTGAACTTCCATTTTTCTACTGTTAACCCACGAAGATCCTTTTGGCTTCATTTTAAACCTTCCCTAAAGTCAAGTTTACACCATATGATCCAAAGTGAATCCCAATGGATAAACTAAAAACCCAAAAAGTTAATAAATTGTACAGGAAGATTGACATTGGGTTTCCTTGAATGAAAGCTTTGAGAAGACAAAAGACAGATGTCTTCCTATGATACCAAAAAAAAAAAAAAAAACGTTTTTAATACTAAGGGAGAAAGTGCATACCACGAGGAGATAGAAAGAATAGAAATCAATAACAGTCACTTGATATCTTAAGAAATACCAAGTACATTAAGAACTATACACATTCCTCTGCCTTTCTCTTTTGCAACTTGTTCACACATGCACTCTACGCTAAGCACGAAAGTCCTGCAATTACCTGGAGAGCGCTCAGCACACACCGGGCTCGAGCAGGCTTCTCCTCTCTCTCCCCAACTCTGGCTCCAACTCTTGCTCACCTTCCCGGTTGTCTGGACTCCTACTCTTTGGGCTGGGCCTAAAGTAGTCCCAGGGAGGTGGCAATCACTGTGATGTCACTGATGAAATATCTCAAAGGAACAACCTCCCAAGGTTCCAGGCTATTTGTGTTCAGGGGGACGTGAAAATATGTTGACTTGTTCCTTTGGCTGCCAGTTTGCTACCACCAGAACTTAAAAACCTTCTGTTTCCAGCTGATTTTCAGCACAACTGATGTGGGTTTTAAATTTCTCTTTGTCATCTTCATGAATATCTCTAACATGTCTTTAAAACGTCAGAAACCGAGAGTGATAGACTAATTTTAACCAATCGATGCTGCATTTGGCTATGTTCCCTTTTCAGCTTGTGAAGGTGTAAAAATGTGACTTCAATTTACCACTCATATCTTTAACTATTTGAAGTGTGAAGAGTTCTCTGCCTTACACCCACCCACCCCCACACACACGTACACCCCTCCCCCACACTCCAAAATTCAATCAGCATCTTTATGGTTCCTTCAAAACTGACTTTAGTCCAAGCAGTGAAAGCTATCCCCTTAGTCACCTGCTCCACATAACTTTCCAGCTGAGCTGTGCGCTGCAAGTTTACACATCAATCTACAGTGCCATCCCAAGTGGCCGAGGAAACCATGGTTGGTGTATCTCTTTCCGTAATCTAATACAGCAGTAAACTCAGTCAGCTCAACTCAGCTGTTTGGATAGATTAGGGTAGAAGGAGAACTGGTTAAAATTAGTGAAAAACATGAGCTATAGCATATATCTGAAAGAAAGAAAATTGCATAACTTTCAAATATAAACACTGACTAAAACGACACTGTTAAGATGAGTTTGTACTCAACATTTATCCAATGTCTAGAGGTAAACGGAGCCCCTGAAGTGTCTGATTGGACTTAAAAGCAGATCAGTTTAGCACTTTAAATGTGACCCCAGCAAGCACATCTGCTCAGCCAATCCCTTCTGTACGGATAAGAGCAACTCTCCCCCTCTGAATTCTAATCAGGACCAATCAATATGAGGCATTCCCAGAAAGCACAAACAAACAAAATTCTCTCTATATATAGCAGGATCTCTGTAAGGTGGTCACTAAAAGACTATAACACACTGGTCAACATAAGGAACGAGGCCTACTTTACTGATTTGTACACGTGGTGCCTGTCTGGTCTATGAAAATTAGGTCAATTAAGGGGATGGTCAATGTAGGGAGGTGGTCAACTACGGAGGCAAACCTTCCCACCATGCCTCATACCCCAGGTACATTCCTAAAAGAAAGACTTTCCATCCTGTTTCCTGTTTCAACATAACCCCAACATTCTGCTGTCGCCACTTGCCTTTAAAAAAGCAGCTTGCTGAAATGACAGATATGGATAATAATGACATTGGCAGTTATTGGGTGCCATCTGGCAAACTCCTTGAATCGTCAGATTTCTGTCATTTGCCTACAAACCCTTGCCAGATTATTTCAAGTGCTATGAATGTTTCCCTAGTCACCGAGTCATACTCGTCCCTTTTTGTAACCACTCAAAATTATTTTCTGTCTAATTAAAAAGTTATATATTCATTGTAGACATTTTGAAGATATGTAAAAGTATGTTTAAAATCGAAATTACCTTTAAGTTCACCACCTAAAAGGGGGAAGAAGGCCTTTACATTCCTTCGTATTCATATGTTTAAGATCTCAAATTCCCAGGATATTTTTAGTAAAGGAATCTGATACTTAAAAAACCTTTCTCCTTTTTAGTTTATTTGGAATCAAATTACTCATACTATACTATGTGTGGGTATTGGGTTTTTCGAACAAACATTTATTTTGTATATGTCAGATTTGAATTAACTCAGTGTTAACTACAATGGATAAATATTATGTCACCAAACCGCTGGCCAATACTGTCAATTTCAGAGTAACTTAGAGGAAAAATCCTACTGCTTATATGGCTGAATGACTATCTGACAGTCTCATTTAAGCATATCCAAGGGGGTACCAGGGACTATTGTGCCTAGTACATTGACGAATCACCTGACTTCAGAAGCCTCTGCACCTTGGAGGTTTCCTTTCTGAGAACAAAAAGAGTAGAATTGCACTCGGAATTAAGATTATCACTAGTCTGGCCTAACTTTCTACAGGAAAAAATATACAAACCACCCCAAATCACCTGATAACTATTCAGAGGCCTAAGGGAGAGTTTTACTGTAAGGATCTATAAGCTCATTTAAAAAAAGAAAAAAAAATCAATATTATTGTATCTCATTTAAGAAGCTGGGAATGACGAGATTTCAGACGGTACCAAAGTAAATTCATCCCTTACAATTAACCTGACTTAGTTCTGCTGATACTTTCCTTCCTGTGAGCAATTCCCTGACTTAGCAGCTTCAGTCCATAGCAACTGTCTTTCGAGGTGCTATCTGCCCGTCAGCAGGATGACAGCCTATTAAAAATAATAGTATATTTTTTACCTTATTTCTATGCCTATTAATCTAGAATTTAGCCAAGGAAGGACCAAATACATCAAGAAAACAACGTTCACACTGAGACTGGCATTGAATCTTTAATTGGTATTTACCCGCTACCATCATCATCATGTACATTTTCAGGTGTAAACATTATACCCTTTGAGAATCAGTGCTGAGCCCTTGTGCTGGATGAACGGCTACACTACCTGGTTTAATAGATTCCCCACTTCCTGCCACATTTTCACTTTGACAACTGAACAGTGAAGACCACCTGTCAGACCCTGAATTGTCCAAAGTATATGGCATGATGGCAGGAGTCACCAAGGCCTGGATGAAGGCAGTAAGCTCGTCCCACGTTCCATGCACCAGCGTGATCATGCTGGCGCCTTTCTGCCTCCACATCTAGCGGGCCGTTGAGCCACTGAGAAAGAAAGTGGCAGCTTCTGCCAACCTTTACCTTCCCAAACACATGAGTACAGCGCACAGAGCACAGAAAAGCTACTTTCCTTTACGTCACTATTGCCACCATCATCATGAGGCCTTGCCCTTCTGGCCACCGGGAAAGGCTGAGAAAAGTTCGTGAAGATGCTTGAGTGGTCTAATTCATGATGCTTGAGTACTGCTTCAGATGCTTGAGTACTGCTAATTCATACAATTTAATCTGAGCCATTTATAATAAACTGGAAAACACGTGGACCTCAGAGTGACAAAGACCTGCGTTCTTATTCTGATTCCCCACTTATTAAGTAACACTAAGAAACTCTGGTCTTGGTCTCAGTTTCTCCATCTACAATATGAGAATACTAATAATTCTCAAAAATTTGTGGTAAGGATCCAACTGATAACATATATAAAAATCACACGAGGACTCGGGGCCCGGAGCACAGTGGCTACATGCACGGAGGCTGGTGGGTTCGAACCTGGCCTGAGCCTGCTAAACAACAGCAACAATTGCAACAAAAAATAGCCAGGTATTGTGGTGGGCACCTATAGTCCCAGCTACTTGGGAGGCTGAGGCAAGAGAATCACTTAAACCCAAGAGTTTGAGGTTGCTGTGAGCTGTGACGCCACAGCATTCTACCAAGGGTGACATTGTAAGACTCTGTCTCAAAAAAAAAAAAAAAATCACACTGTGATTTGATACCTCACCAATATATGTAAAAGCAAGCACAGAGCCTGCCAGGCCCATAATTTAAACCATGCTTTTCTTTTTCTTTTTCCTCTATTACCCCAGGCTAGTGTGCCCTGGCATCAGCCTAGCTCACAGCAATCTCAGATTCGTGGGTTCAAGCCATCCTCTTATCTCAGCCTCCTGAGTAGCTGAGAATACAGGCACCCACCATACTGCCTGGCTAGTTTTTCTACTTTTAATAAAGATGGAGTCTTGCTCTTCCACAGGCTAGTCTCAATCTCCTGAACTCAAGTGATCCTTTTGCCTCAGCCTCCCAAAGTGCTGAGATTACAGGCATGAGCCACCTTGCCCAGCCTGGGTTTATTTTTTTATTCATAATAATTAAAAACAGGCTGGGTACAGTGGCTCATGCCTGTAATCCTAGCACTCTGGGAGGCCGAGGCAAGTATATTGCTTGAGCTCAGGAGTTTGAGACCAGCCTGAGCAATGACCAAGACCCCATCTGTAAAAAAAATAGCTGGCATCTGTAGTCCCAGCTACTTAGGAGGCTGAGGCAAGAGGATCACTTCAGTCCAAGAGTTAGAGGTTGCTGTGAGCTGTGATGCCAGAGCACTCTACCACTGAGGGAAACAAAGTAAGGCTCTGTTTCAAAAAAAAAAATTAAAAATAAATAAATAAATGACAAGGAACTCCTTTCTCCTGAACAAGTACAAAACTTCTCCTTTGATTAATGACCAAAGAAGAGTGGGCTGAGTATCACTTAGTTAAATCCTTAACCCAAGCATGAGTAGAAGGGGCAGCCTCCCTGCCTCTCTCTCTCTCTCTCTCTCTCTCTCGCCACCTCTGTGCCCCACAGGTGCTGCCCAGTTACTGACATGACAGAGCAGGGGAAGGGTTCTGCAGAAGGCCAAAGTCTTCACCTCTGCCATTACTCAGGAAATCATTCAGCTGGCATCAGGTGAACACTACTATATACAAAACATTGTTCCAGACACACAGGAAATTATAATGGCACAAATGGGACCACCGCCCCCTAAAAAAGAAAGTTAGGTGCACACTATCCACAGTAGCTAAGTTATGGAATCAACCTATGTGTTCCTCAAGGGATGGATGGCTGAAGAAAATGTGGTGCATACACATAACAGAATACCATTTAGCCTCTAAAAAGAAATTCTATCATTTGTGACAATATGGATGAAACTGGAGAACACCATGATGAGTGAAATGGGCCAGAGAAAAGGAATCTAAGAGAAACGCACAGGAACAGAGTAGAATGGAGATCGCAGAGGCTGGAGGGCTGGAATGGTGAGATGCAGACTAAAGGGCGCAAAGTCAGTTAGGAGCAGTAAGATTTTTCTTTTAGATCTATTGTACGATGAACATGGTTAATAAGAGTGTATTGTATAATTCGCAATTACTAAGATAGTAAATTTCAAGTATTCCCACCATAAAAATGATATTTGAAGTGATAGCTACATTAGTTAATTTAATTCTGTTACATTGTTTTTATAAATCATATTATCTCTTTGTACCCCACAGATACATGTGACTATAAATTATCAATGTATGATAAAATTTAAAAATTAAAAAAGAAAGGTGAATAAGGGTACAAGATGATGTGAGAGAAATGGCACCAGAACAACATCAAGAAAGGCACCAGAAATCCCTGGAGGAGAAATCTCTTTCTCCTAAGATTTTAAGAAAGCAAAGAGGAGACCGGGTGCGGAGGAGGAAGGAGACCCAAGGACAACCAATTAGAAGACTTGAGTTGAGCCTCAAGAATAAGAAAAATGATACTGAGGACTAAAGTAACAGTAATAACCGCAGTGATACCAACCAGCTCTTGCTACACAGGCATCACCTAATTTAGTCCCTGCAACCCTGTGAGTGAGCACGACATTCCCAGGCCATGGAGAAGAAAACTCAGACCCAGAGCATTGAATGACAGAAGTGAGAGCCAGACAGCCAAAGTTTAATGCCTTTGGACCCAGCCCCACGTCCAACCCTACGCAACAGCACATTCGGGACAACGAGGAGAGTTTCCTGTCTCCCGTGCTGCCACCTCTCCATGACTGTGCACTTTATTAATAAAGATGACGGAAAATATGTGTATTTCTGGGTGGCACCTGTGGCTCAGTGGGTAGGGTGCCAGCCCCATATACCAAGGGTGGTGGGTTCGAAACCACCCCATATACCAAGGGTGGTGGGTTCGAAACCAGCCCAGGCCGGCTAAAAACAGTGGCAACTGCAAAAAAAAAAAAAAAAAATAGCCGGGCATTGTGGCAGGCACCTGTAGTCCCAGCTACTCAGCAGGCAAGAGAATCGCTTAAAGCTCAAGAGCTGGAGGTTGCTGTGAGCTATGATGCCACAGCACTCTACCAAGGGTGAAAAAGTGAGACTCTGTCTCTTAAAAAAAAAAGTGTATTTCTGTAGGTTACATACAAGTGCTACTATATGTACTAATTTATCGTGTCTAATTTATAGCACATTTTAAAATATGAGGTAAACTGGATAGAGTGGAAAACACAATCTTCTTAGTAAAATATCACAAGAATGGAGGAGCAAGTATCCAGTGTGCTCAATACTGATATGAAGCCAGTAGATGGTTGAATGCATGCCCTCGTAAGAGAAAAACTCAAACCCATTGAAGGTGGGGGCCAGGGTTCTGGGAGAGGGAAGGAGGGAGGGGGATGGGAGTGCTCCCACTTCCTGGGCACAGCGTTAGGGTGTATGGCACACCACCTCTTGAGGGGACACAATTATATGAGGGAATCTACCTAACAAATACAAACAGTGTAAACTAATTTTTGTACCCGCAAATTAACTTGAAATAATTTTTTTAAAGTAAAATAAAATATGAGGTAAAAAAGGAGAGAAATTAAAAATTTATTATTTGTTGTTTGCTTCTTTGTTTTTGAAACAGAGTCTCACTCTTAGCCCAGGGTGGAGCGTTGTGGTGTCATAACTCAGTGAGCAATCCTCCTGCCTTAGCCTCACAAGTACCTCGGACTACAGGTGCCCACCATACCTCCCCAGTTTTTTTTCTATTTTTAGTAGAGATGGGGTGTCAGTCTTGCTCAGGTTGGTCTTGAACTCCTGATCCACCCACCTCAGCCTCCTAGAGGGCTAGGATTACAGGCATGAGCCACCATGCCCAGTCCATCTTTTTGTTTTAACACACCCCAAAACTATTTATTCTCTTTCCAACAAAATAGACTTCTAATTTCTATTTGGAGCCCCCACCTATAGCTGAGGGTGCTTTGCAATAAATGCCACATAATTTCGCTTTTGTTCTACATTGTTGATAAATAAATACCTATTATTTATCTATTACCTGTGTTATCCGCTTGTGGCACATATGTGGTTTTTGACTCACTAACTGAATTTTAACCTCAAAGGTACAATTTCTTTTGTTTCTCTAGCTGTGCACAGAACTGATGAAGAAGCAGAATGGATGCCATCAACAGTATAGCAAGGGCCCAGGCTGAGCCTCCCAACAGTACAGCAAGGGCCCAGGCTGAGCCTCCCAACAGTACAGCGAGGGGCCAGGCTGAGCCTCCCAACAGTACAGCAAGGGCCCAGGCTGAGCCTCCCAACAGTATAGCGAGGGGCCAGGCTGAGCCTCCCAACAGTACAGTGAGGGGCCAGGCTGAGCCTCCCAACAGTACAGCGAGGAGCCAGGCTGAGCCTCCCAACAGTACAGCAAGGGGCCAGGCTGAGCCTCCCAACAGTATAGCGAGGGGCCAGGCTGAGCCTCCCAACAGTACAGCGAGGGGCCAGGCTGAGCCTCCCAACAGTACAGCGAGGAGCCAGGCTGAGCCTCCCAACAGTACAGCGAGGGGCCAGGCTGAGCCTCCCAACAGTACAGCGA
>CAUYTI010032328.1:0-23674 GCA_963575145.1 Galago senegalensis | reverse complement strand
GAGAGACATGGAAATTATTTACAAGATGCAAGATTTCAGAACTTCAGTGGAATGGGCAGCTTCATGTCAATGCCATTTCAATAGTGATTTATTTCAGTCTACATACTTTCCAAGAATGTCACCATCTCTAAATAAGAAATATTTAGAAATCCTTGTCATCTAGAACTACTTTAGTGCCTCCATATTCTGGGAGAAGAACTTTATCCCCAACTTTCACACTAACTGGTTGAATCTCTCCACCCTTTCCTTAGAGCCTGACCCAACAGCCACTACTGTTGCTTGCAATACTTTTCCTTGAGATTTTTCTGGAAGCATAATGCCTCCTTTGGTTACAGTTTCGGCTGCACACCTTTCCTCCTCTAAATGCTTGTCCTGCCAGGGATCCCACCTCCGTAGCCACCACTCTACTCTCACCGCGCCGCTGCAAGGAGAGACCCGTAGTCTGGCCCTCGGGACAAGTTAAAAGGCCAAGCAGCGCGCAGGCGCGCTCGCTCCCGCCCCTGCGCACGTCCCCGCGAGAGAGGGTGGCTGCCCTATAGCGCCGCGATTCGCCCCGAGAGCTTCGCGCAGGCCGCTGACGCGGAGCCAGGAGGCGGGAGAAAAAAGGAGCTCCTTCTAGGCTTTTCTAGGTGGCCAGCCCTGGTGAAAGAACTATCCCTTCCTCTTTTTTTTTTTGAGACAGAGCCTCAAGCGTCCTCCTGGGTAGAGAGGGCTGTGGCATCACAGCTCACAGCAACCTCCAACTCCTGGGCTCAAGCGAGTCTCTTGCCTCTGCCTCCCAAGTTGCTGGGACCACAGGTGCCTGCCACAACGCCTGGCTATTTTTTTTTTGTTGTTGTTGCAGCCATCATTTGTTGTTTGGCGGGCCCTGGCTGGATTCGAACCCGCCACTTTAGGTGTATGTGGCTCGCACCTTAGCCACTTGAGCCACAGGCACTGAGCCTAAGCCGTCACTCTTACTGACAAGGGGGTTTGGTTGTGGGAAAGGTGAGGAAGTTTAACTCTCTTGCTTTTTGCTTTTTAAACTAACTCAACCCACTCAATTCCAATCACCAGCCAGTCTATAAGATCAAGTCCCAAGCATTAAAAACTGTTGGCAGCAATCACTAATCACCTTTCCTCCATCCCTGGTCATGTTTCTACGTACTCTTGCTTGGATCTATCTCAGAATAATTTTGAAAGCCTTGCTGTCTAAACCCTCTCCAATCCTAACAACTTTGATAATTTGATCCTTTGGACTTGGCTTTCATAGTTGTCAACCACTTTGTAGACACCCCAGCCAGACTAGCCCTAGATTCCTATGGGTTTGAGTATGTTAAGGGAGTGGATTTCAACAAGTGGGAATGTTAATTCTACTAGTGAAGTCTGGTCCAGTGCCTGACGGATAATACCAAGCATCAGGTTTAAGGATATAGTAGAATGTTCTAAATAGATGAGACAAGCATTTAGGGAGCTAAGGAAATCAGGAACAAGCTCAAAAGTGCAACATAAGACAGGTCATAGAAATCTTCAGGATCTGGCTAGTGAAAATTGCAGGCATGTAAAGTAAGACAGTCTCATTTATTGAGTGTTAGTATCAGGGAGCACCCCCCCTACTCACACTACACCCTGCTTCCAGAAATTAAGAATCACAATTCTGTTTTTTCTCTATGTACCTTTCTGAAGATTGTTTTGCCTGCCTGGAATGATCTGGTCACCTGTTTTCCTGACATATTCCTACTCATGCTTCAATTTTTTTTTTTTTTTTGAGACAGAGCCTCAAGCTATCCCCTTGGGTAGAGTGCCATGGCTTCACAGCTCACAGCAACCTCCAACTCCTGGGCTCAAGCGAGTCTCCTGCCTCAGCTTCCCAAGTAGCTGGGACCACAGGCGCCCGCCACAACGCCTGGCTATTTTTTTTTTTTGGTTGCAGCCATCATTGTTTTGGCAGGTCCGGGCTGGATTCGAACCTGCCACCTTAGGTGTATGTGGCTGGTGACTTAGCCACTTGAGCCACAGGTGCCAAGCCATGCTTCAATTCTTGAGAGAAGCCATCTTCTCTGTGAGGCCTTTTCTGCCTACTTCCTCTGCAGAGTACATTATGCTTTCCTTTGTGTCATCATTCTTTGATGCTGCAGATAAGCATGACATGTAGATGGTAGACTCCGTAGGTCTTGACGTTTGAGTGGATGCTAGCAGTAGTGGAGAGGCAGACGTCAAGAATGGTCCTAAGTTTTTGGCTTGAGCAATTGAATGGATGGTAGTATCATCCCCTCACCTACCAAACACTGAAGCAGGAGTAGATTATGGTGGTGATATGTTCAATTTTGGACATGCTGAGGCTGACATACCTAGGAGACACTCAAGTGTAGATGTCAAGTACGCAGTTGAATATATGGGTGTAGAGTATAGGAGAGAGACCTAGCCAAGAAAATATGAATTTGGTTGGGAGTCTTTCTCATATATATATATATATATACACACACACACACACACACCATGGAAGTGGATGAATTGTGTAAAGTGAGAAGAAAGGACACAGCATAGAGGCCCAGGAATCATCAACACTTAAGGGGCAGAAACAGAAAGCCTTCTCATAGATAGAATTTCTTAGGAGTAAGGGATAGGCCAAATGGAGACTTTTTATGACTCAAATTTGAGCACTACAACTATGAAATAAGAAGTGGTCTCTATGGTGTGTATTAAAATCCCAGGGAAGTACAGTATATAGTTCGTCTTTTATGAGGTACTCAGAGCAGCCAAATTTATAGAGATAGAAAGTAGAATGGTATTGCCAGGGGCCAGGGGAGGAGAGAATGGGGAGTTGTTTAATGAGTATAGAGTTTCAGTTTTGTAAGATGAATAGAGTTCTGGAGATTGGTTGCACATTAATGCGAATGTACTTAAAACTATCAAACTGTATACTTACAATGGCTAACATGCTATATTTTATGCTACGATTATTTTACCACTTTTTTCTTTTTTACAATTTTTGGCCAGGGCTGGGTTTGAACCTGCCACCTCCGGCATATGGGGCCAGCGCCCTACTCCTTTGAGCTACACGCACCACCCTTTTGCCACATTTTTTTTTTTTTTACTAAGTGGCACCGTACAGCTTTTACACATATTCTGTTATTTTGTTTTTACTTTTTCACTTATTATTATTGTTTTAAGACAGAGTCTCACTCTGTTGCCCTAGGTAGAGTGCCATAGTATCATAGCTCACAGCAACCTCAAAGTCTTTGGCTTAAGGGATCCTCTTGCCTCAATCTCCTGAGTAGCTGGGACTATAGGTGCCTGCCACAACGCCCAGCTAGTTTTTCTATTTTTAGTAAATATGGGGTCTCAGTCTTGCTCAGGCTGGTCTCAAACTCCTGAGCTCAAGCAATCTACCGTCCTCGGACTCCTAGAGTGTTAGGATTACAGGTGTGACCACACCAGGCCCACATTTTTTTAAAATTCTAAGGAGAGAAGACTCTCCTTAGAGCCTTTTTTTTTTTTTTTTGCAGTTTTTGGCTAGAGCGGGGTTTGAACCTGCCATCTCCAGCATATGGGGCCAGTGCCCTACTCCTTTGAGCCACAGGCGCCCCCCCCCCTTTTTTTAGAGTCTTCTAAAGGCAGAAGTGGTTAGGGCTTTCTTTTCTTTTCCTCAACAGTTGTTTAAACACCCACGAGTATTATATGACTTCCCCCCCCCACAAAACTATATATCCCACCATCCCCTAGTACTTAGGTACTTAATTCAGTGTTTATCAGAACTCATTGTTTGAGAATCCTTCCAGCTATTGACTACAGTCTAACTCTGAAATAAAATGGCCTTCCATTTCAACTGATTAATATAGATTTCCTCAGTGCCTGAGAATGTTGTTTCAAGATATGAACCTTGCCATTCTCAGGAGTATTCATTTCCCTGCGGTATTCTCCTGTTTTATAGACAGCAGCCTGTGTTTCCTGCTACACTGAGCACAAACAGAAGTGGTTGAGTTACATGGGCCATGGAAGGCTGAGGCTCCTCTGGATATTAACAAAATGCCAATCACTCATCCCTGGGCTCCAAAGAAAAAAAACAAAAGACAGTAAAATCTACTTTGTAAGAGTTGGACTAAATTGCAGCCGGTGAGGTTCCCAGGGAGAATTTGCCATTAAATGAGGATTATTTTGCTCCCAATGAAGTGGAGAGATTTAGGTTATTTAAGGAAACTGGGCAGCAGGGTGGGGTGGATAAGGTATGGGAAGAATACTTTTGAACGTGAACGCAGCATCCTTTCTGGGCATGATTTCCAGACACGCCCCTGCCTTCAGATCACAATTTAGTTTCTCTCCGTAGCTATTTACTGACTGTTCCTGGACACCCAGATCAGTACCAGGTGTTGTAAGAAATATTAAAATAGACACCTGATCAATCCTTCTCTCAGTAACTTTACTGTCTAGTTGGGATATAATCCCAGGCAGATGTCAAAAAAAGTCACTTTTCTAAATTTCAAATACATTAAATGTACTTGGCAAGGCATGAGAAGAGATCCACGTGGGTTGGGGGAATGGGCCTGATGCAAGACATGTAGAATATTAAATAGGTTGTATCCTCCCAAGGACACCTGTGTGGGGAGATGAGGGAAAGACAGAGAGCTGAAACATTCTGTACTCCCAATGCCCAAGCTGTGTGTTCTGGCTCAGAGCTCCATTGGCCCGAATGAGGGGATGTCTTTCCCTGCTTTTCCTCCCAACATGTCTGCCTTTTTTCATTTTTTATTGATAGTAAGGTTCATAAATACTAATTACATACATTTACATGATACGGTGTGATGTTTTGCTATATATGTATAGTATGGAATGATTCAATCAAGCTAAATCCATCCTATCATACTTGCTCACCATTTTTTTGTGGTGAGACATTTGAAATTTGCTCCCTTAACTGCCCAGTAGTTCTCAAAACTTATTCTTCCTGTCTATCTGAATCCTTATACCATTTGATCTCCATCTTAGCCTCTGGCGACCATCATTCCACTCCCTACTTTCACGAGTACAACTTTTTGGATTCCACACATTGCATATAAGTGAGATCATGCGGTATTTGTCTTTCTGTGCCTGACTTGCTTAACATCATGACATCTAGGTGTATCTATGTTGTTGCGAGTGACAGGATTTCCTTCCTGTCTATGGCTGAATACTATTCCATTGTGTATACATAGCACATTTTCTTTATTCACGGATGGACACTTAATTTGATCCTATATCTTGGCTATGATGAATGGTGCTGCAATGAATATGGGACCGTACATATCTCTTTAACTTATTGATTTTAATTCCTTTGGCTATATACTCAGAAGTGGGATTGCTGCATCAGGGCTGCTTTTTGTACTTCACCCAGTGATGTCATATATGCTGGTGGAGACCCTGCATGGAGATAGATGATCATACTGCTCGGGGCGAAAAAGTGGAAGGCCAGAGCTAAGAAGATCATGAGGCTGCTGTCTGGAGGAGGGTTGGCTGCAGGCTTATTGGTCTCCAAAGAAAGCCTCCCCACCGCTAGGGTTTCATTTAGATATAGTGAATATCAGTATGTCAATAGATTGCTTCTGCTACTGAGCTAACCCATAGTATACTTTTGTTCAAATGACAAAGAGGCTCCTTCCAGGGTGGGTAAATTACAAAATAGCTCCCTTCCACTAACCTGACGAGTGTAGCAAGGGCTTTGTTTCTCTCCCAACTGGCCCCCAGTTCCAACTTGGCTGGATGCACTTGTGGAATGTAAGAAATGCATTTATCTGTGGTGGCCCTAGCTAGCCCATAGCCAAAAGTGTGGCTGCTGAGACTTTTGCAGCCCTGTTTTTAACCATTTAAGATAATCCAAAGAGAAGCTTAGGAATGTTAAATTTCTCTTCTGTGCCCAGGACAGTGCATTGTTGACATCAAATAAGAAAGATAGGACCATGCTCCTGGGAAGCATGTAGGAAAGAGCTCCCTGGGTTTACACAATGGGGAGAGCTAGCATAATAGCAGTGTGGCCAGAATCTAGAGTCGGACTGGCCAATGTTCAAATTCCATATCCATCATTTGCTATCTGCTATAGCCATGGACTACTTTACCCTCTACTGAGCCTTACTTTCCTCCTCTGTAAAATGGGAATAAATATCTCCCAGGGTGGTTGTGACGATGAAAAAAGATGATACGAGTTGTCCATAAAGTTCATGTGCAATTTTAAAGAGTGTGCGACTTTACACTGCACACGAACTTTATGGACACTCTGTAAACGAATAGAAAATGCCCGGTGTGTGGTGTGCATTTGGTAAGCGTTACTTGTTATTTCCCAGCAATTCCTACAAACGTGACACAATAAGGCACTGCCACTTTTGTGATGGATGGTATATTTTCTTCCCAAGGGAACCCAGGAACTGACAGGCAGAGTATAGGGAGTGCTCTCTGTGTCACATCCTCAAACAGGACTTTCTCTCACTCCAGTTAACACATGCCATATGGCAGGTGGTGGGGCGAGGAAGATCTGATAACAGCTTTTCCTCATCACTAGGGGAGATGCGATTGTCACTCGGCTTGGCAGAAACGTCACTCTTCTCCTTCCAGGAGGGCGTCTCCTCACTTGGTAGGCATTTACTCTAGCAAAGAAAGGGTGGCAAGCTGATTTCCAGATGTTCTCCTAGGTTGGGTCTGAGTCACATGTCGGATCTTATTTCAGCAGCACAGTCTGCTAACTCTGGAGAGTTGAGGATTTTATTTTTTTTCCTTTTGCTCTTCAGAAAAGTATTTCTTGCTAAAAAAAAAATGAAAGCTCTGTATTTGTGTCAACAGGGCCAGCTTTCAGAAAAACTGAGAGTTAGGTGAGAAGTATGTCTTTGGCTGCTTTTCTTTTTCTCTTTCCATGTCTCTCTTATTTTTGCTTGCCTGGATCCCATGCTTTATCTTAATCTTGCCAGCCCTAAACTTTGTTCAATTTTTATTTTTCAACATAAGATTTAGGCTTATCGATTTTAAGGTGTGGCCCTTTAAGACCTATTTGCCAGCTCGGTGCCTGTGGCTCAACCGGCTAAGGCGCCAGCCACATACACCTAAGGTGGAGGGTTCGAATCCCCAGCCCGGCCCACCAAACAATGATGGCTGCAACCAAAAAAAAAATGGCTAGGCGTTGTGGTGGGCACCTGTAGTCCCAGCTACTTGGGAGGCTGAGGCAGGAGACTCGCTCGAGCCCAGGAGTTGGAGGTAGCTCTGAGCGTGATGCCATGGCACTCTACCCAGGGGGATAGCTTGAGGTTCCATCTCAAAAAAAAAAAAAGACCTATTTGCCCACAGAACTTGGTAGTTGTGGAGAGAAATCTGTGATAGGGGCTCAGCACCTGTGGCTCAAGTGGCTAAGGCGCCAGCCATATACACCTAAGGTGGCGGGTTCGAATCCAGCCCGGGCTGGCCAAACAACAATGACGGCTGCAACCAAAAAATAGCCGGGCGTTGTAGCGGGCGCCTGTGGTCCCAGCTACTTGGGAGGCTGAGGCAGGAGACTCACTTAAGCCCCGGAGTTGGAGGTTGCTGTGAGCTATAATGTCACAGCACTCTACCCAGGGGGACAGCTTGAGGCTCTGTCTCAAAAAAAAAAAAAAAAAAAAGAAATCTGTGACAGGAATTGTTTCTGTGCACGATGCCCCTGGGGCTGAGAGGCCACTTAAATTATCCAGGTGTTGTCCACTCTAGCATACCCACATCAGGTTTGGATTCCCAGAGCAAATGCTAGCATGCATCTTCCAACCTGCTGCCCTTCTTTAGTTCCCAACTTTTACCTTATCTGAACCTTGTGTTCTTGGAGTTTTTAAAATCCAAATGCAGTGGATCAGAAAAAACAAACAGAAAAATAAAATAAATCTCAACTATGCAGCCTGAGTGGGAACTGTTTGTTAATTCACATTTACTGAGCAATTACTCTAAATCAGGAGATGCTCGTGGCACTGCCCCACTCCTCACCTCATCGAACCCTTTAAGTACCTCTAAGAAGTGAGTACCTTTGTCCTGATTTTATAGCTAAAAATATTGAGACTTGGAGCTGTCCATGAATTTACACAACCACTGAGTAGCAAAGTTGGTGTCTGAAGTCCCAATCTATATTCTGGGCCGCTAGATGTGATCCGGAGCAGAGAAAAAAAGTGCTTCTCCCTGTATCTTACAAAGTGTCTCGTAATCATTCAATTCATCCACATTTCTTTTTTTTTTAATTTGGATTAATATGATGGTACAAATGCTTTAAGTTACAGTGTTTGTGTTTCTAAGTTAAAGTTCAAGTTGTAGTGGAGCCCTTCATCCAGAGGATGTGCTGTATACCCTTACATCGTGCATATTAGGTGAGAGCCTCCCAATCCTCCTCCTCCTCCCCATTCTCCTTTCCCTCTTCTCCTCCCCCCATTGGAATATACTTGTTTCTTTCTCTCACGTCATTCACATTTCTTCAGCAGCTGCTGTGTGCCCGGCACTGTGCTAGGGACTGGGCCTACTATTTGAATAACTAGAGTTGGCCTAGGGTGACCAACTACTCCAGAGTGCTTGAGATGTGGCACTTTGAGTTCTAAAATGTTCTGTTTTAACAACAGAGCCCTGCCTTCAAGTCACTTACAGTAATATTCCTTTCCAACTCTCCTTCAGTGATGCCATGTTAATGACCTGAAATTGGCCATGGTCAAGGAATTTATTCCACATAAATCGCTAAACACTACAGATCAGGGCTTTTTCTCCCTTCCCTGGGAAAGCCAATGGTTAAGCCTTTATCAGCATATCATTGCTTAGAGTCTAGTCGGAAATACATCCAAGTAGATAAGCAGTATATACATCTTACGTAGTATTCCAGGCATTGTAATAACAAGTGCTAATGTGTTGAGAGCTCACTATGTGACAGGCACTGTTCTGAGTGTTTTACATATATTAACTTCTTTAATCTTTACAACGACCTTATGAGGTAAGAACTTTTATTATCCCCATTTTACTGACAAGGAAACTGAAACTCGGAGAGTTTAAGTAAGATGCCCAAAGTCATACAGTTAATAAAGTAGCAAATCCAGAACTCGAGCACAAGTGTGCTTGGTTCACAATCTGTACTCAAGGTAGCCTGTAAAGAAAGATGATCTCAGGACGAACAGATAGTAATGGTTACTCCAGGTGGGCCCTTGAGATAGAGAGGCAATGAGTCAGTTTTGTGAGATGGTGTTGGAAAACACACACACACATACACTACTTAAAACAGTGCGTGGGACATACGAAGTGCTGTATTAGTGTTTGATATTGAAGGAGCTAAGAAAATTTCACCCCAAAATGTGATGCTTCAGTATAAAGATTATTTGGGGCGGGGTGCCTGTGGCTCAGTGAGTAAGGCGCCAGCCCCATATACCAAGGGTGGCAGGTTAAAACCTGGCCCCGGCCAAACTGCAAAAAAAAAAAAAAATAGCCGGGCATTGTGGCGGGCGCCTGTTGTCCCAACTACTCAGGAAGCTGAGGCAAGAGAATCACCTGAGCCCAGGAGTTGGAGGTTGCTGTGAGCTATGTGATGCCACGGCACTCTACCAAGGGGGATAAAGTTAGACTCTGTCTCTAAAAAAAAAAAAAAAAAAAAAAAAAAGATTATTTTGAATTAAAAGCTATTCATAATCAGGAAACTCTGAACAAAGACTTTCCTCTATCTACCTAAACTCTTAAAGGGCTGCTAGACTCCTTATCACATGCTAATAGACCTGGCCCTAAAGTCATTTGAAGCACAATACCTGTCTCTCAGGTTCCTTCACTAATCAATCTGTTTCCCCCCATCTACCCATCCCACCTTAGCAACCCTTTGCTACACTTAATGCTTTCCAGTTTCTCTCCCCACTCCCTTCTAAAAGGCATCTTTAAAAGCCACTATCACCGAGACTTTGGGAAATCATTCTTGTGGTTCCCCCGTGCACGTGGCATTTGGAAGGAAACCTTTCTCTTATTAATCTACCGTAACTATGAGTTGATCTTTTCAGCGAACCAACCTAGGGGAAAAGCGCAAGTTTCCCTGAGAGTCCCCTTCAATATCATTGTTTTTGTTGTTGTAATGGTTGGGGCTCTGAGATGAAGAGTTGAAGTCTACAATAACCATGACAGAGGGCATGTGGGCCTCTCCCCACTTGGTACGTAAGTGTTCCTGTAGAGACATGCTGAAGATAGCTGGTTTGGAAGTGAAAACCCAAGAAGGTCACGCTAGTTTTGTTTAAGGCTTCCAATGTGCTTCCCAGATCTGCTGGAATGGTCTTTGTGGCCTGAAGTTGTGTCTCTTTGACTTAGGAATTTTAAAACCCATTATGGAAGACTTACAGAGAAATTCTCTTTCACCTTAAGAGCACCAGAGCCATTCCCCTAAACTGTGGATCTGCTGTCTGCATTAGGTTATTTCTGATCACTAGAATAGGCGAAGACAGCCTCAGATTTCTTGGGCCAGAGGTTTTGATTCTCCTCATTCAGCTTCTCAGAGAATTCTTCTTGGTCCTTAGCATCTCCTAGCTAGAGAACCATGTTTCACACATCCCCCTTCATCACACCCTTATTACTTAGACAATCCATATTCCCTGTTTTACCTATGCATTCTGCTTCCAGTGTTGTTTGTTCCTCCTGGGGCTTGACTCATCTTTCACTGAACATCTGGACCAAGAGGTGTTCCAGAGCACAGGGGAAGAACGACTGCTATCTTTTCATGAATGTTGTTGAAAAAGAATCCCAGTAATCTGGGCTCTCTCCTTCTTGTTATGTCCGAAAAATTCTCCCAAAAGGCCCCAGCAGACAAATCCGAGACACACTCTGATGTAAAAGGCAAGAGGTGAGATTTATTCAGACCTGGGTCTGGTCTCTCCTGGTATGCAAGCCAAAGAAGAGCCCCCAACTCGAGGTAGAGCAAGTTTTTATGGGGTACAGAAAGCAAGAAGGGTAGGGTTCGTTATGAGTACACTCTTGATTGGTGTTGGTGATTTCATTAGTAAAGGAGGATTTGCATTGGTGGTCGATGATTTCACTAGTAAAGGAGAATTTGGATTGGTACAGGTGAGGGGTGAGGGGTCTCTTAACTCTCTAGCGAGTTGGTGCAGCCTGATTAGGTGGCTGGAGGGAAATACCTGTATTTCAAGGTAATAGAAACTTATTGTTTATTATGGTAGCTGTTTGCCTAAAGTGACTCAATTAATGGTTTACAATGGTTGTGGAACCAGGGGTGGGGGAGGCAGCAGGGAGTGGTCCTGCAGGTTTTACTGGCAGAGGTTGGGGTGAAGGGCTAGGAATGGAGGTTATACAGTAAACAGCTAGGAATGTGGCTTGTGCAGTAAATAACAAAATGGAGCTAGTCTGGCCCTCTCACTCTCTCTCTCTCTCTTTTTTTTTTGTCAAGCGTGTACCTGTTAGAGTCCAACACCAATCTGAACATTTGTAGAAATTACTTTGTGGGAGGAGTTCTCCAAGCCCCCAAACTCCCTCCCAAAGCCTTGGTGCTCTTTGTGAAGAGGAAAAACAGGTTGCTATAACTGTGCTGGGATTCCTGCAGCTTTAACATGCTTACTCCTCTGCTTGCTGACCTCTCAGACCATAGGGCTGACCTCTGAGAGGCCTATAGCTTAAGGTGACCAGATTTTAACATTGGTAAAGTGGGACGCCATGGGGGGGGGGCATGGCCTGGGGAGTGGGGCCTAACAATGCAAACTTTGATAAGCAGTTCTGGATAATCAGTTCTCAACAATTATTTATTATTACAGTTTAACATTATAAAATTAACAAAAATAATATAAAACGCATATCCTGGCAAAATAGCCACATGGCAGCTGAAAACCGTATATCCCCTTCCTGTTCTCCCATGTTCCCTAGCTTGTCGTGCATTCTTTCCAAAACTCGGGGCTTTTTTAAAATGCCACAGAACACAGGACAAATTGTTAAAAATTGGGACTGTCCCACCAAAAGTGGACATCTGGTCTCCTAACTCTAGAGAGAGAGGGGGCTACTTATTTGTTCCAAACAGTTTGGCTCCTTCTGAGTTAATTGTCCTTGCCTAGAAGCAAGGGAGGGAGCCAGTTTCCTTCTGATACCTTGTCCAGGAGGGTAGTAGGGAGTTTACATTAACCTTTTCATTTCCAAATGAAGTTATATTAACCTTTTCATTCCCAAATGGAGTTACATTAACCTTTTCAGTGACCGTATATTCCCTTCCCATTCTCCCCATTCTCCCGCTGTTCCCTAGTTTGTCATGCATTCTTTCCAAAAATTGGGACTCCTTTAAAACGCCACAGGATGCGGGACAAACTGTTAGAAATAGGGACTGTCCGGCCAAAAGCAGGACGTCTGGTCACCTTATCCATACACCAAAGACTCCCTATTCAACAAATGGTGATAGGAAAACTAGATAATCACATGTAAAAGACTGAAACATGTCCCACACCTTTCACCATTTACAAAAATTGACTCAAGGGGGTTAAAAGATTTAAATCTAAGACATGAAACAATAAAAATCTTAGAAGAAAGTGTGGGAAAAAGTCTTGAAGATGTTAGACTGGGGAAAGATTTTATTATGACAAAGACTTCAGCCTTCAGTGATCATCACAACAAAAATTAACAAATGGAACTTAATTAAGCTGAAAAGCTTCTGTACAGCTAAGGACACAACAAAGCAAAAAGACAACCTTCAGAATGGGAAAAGATATTTCCAGGATATCAACCTGACAAAAGGTTGATAACTAGAATCTACAGAGAACTCAAATTAATCAACAGAAAAAGAGTTAACTATCCCATGCACTTCTGTGCATGAGACATGAACAGAACCTTCCCTGAGGAAGACAGATGAATGGTTAATAAACATTTGGAAAAATGCTCATCATCCTTGATCATCAGAAAAATGCAAATCAAAACCACCCTGAGATATTACCTAACCCCAGTAAGAATAGCCCACATCACAAGTCTCATAGCTATAGATGCTGGCATGGATGTGGAGAGAAAGGAACACTTGTCCACTGCTGGTGGGACTGCAAACTAATTCAACCTCCTTGGAAGAAGTATGGAGAATCCTCAAATAACTCAAATTAGACCTCCCATTTGATCCTTCAATCGCATTACTGGGCATCTACCCAGAAGAAAAAAAAATGCTTTTATCATAAGGACACTTGCACTAGACTGTTTATTGCAGCTCAATTTACAATTGCCAAAATGTGGAAACAGTCTAAATGCCCAGCAATCCAGGAATGGATTAACAAACTGTGGTATATATATACCATGGAATACTACTCAGCCATTAAAAAGGATGGAGACTTTACATCTTTTAGTTTGTTTTTACAAGTCAAAAGTTGTTTTTATTTGTTTGCTTATTTGAGACAGAGGGCACTATGTTGCCCTGGGTAGAGTGCCATGACATCACAGCTCACAGCAACCTCAAACTCTTGGGCTTAAGCAATTCTCTTGTCTCAGCTTCCCAAGTAGCTAGCTGGGCCTATAGGTGCCCACCACAATGCCTGGCTATATTTTTGTTGCAGATGTCACTGTTTAGCTGGCCCAGGCTGGGTTCAAACCTGCCAGCCTCGGTGTATATGGCTGGGGCTCTAACTACTGTGCTATGGATGCCAAGCTGAGACTTTACATCTTTTTTATTAACCTGGATAGAGTTGGAACACATTCTTCTTAGTAAAGTATCACAAGAATAGAGAAGCAAGAATCCAATGTACTCAATTCTAATATGAAGTCAATAGATGATCTAACACCCACTTAAGAGAAAAACTGAAATCAATTCAAAGTGGGTGAGGGGGATTGAGGGAGATGGGAGGAAGGAAGAAGATGGAGGATCATGGTGTACAGTATATCTCTTGGGGGTGAGATACAACTATAAGAGGGACTTTACCTAAGAAATGCAAGCAGTATGACCTAATCCTTTGTATCCTCAATGAACCCCAAACAATAAAAATAAATAAAATAAACATAAAGTTTGTCTTAAACTACGAAAAATAAAAATAAAAATTAGGTTACAGTGATGGTTGCACAATTCTGTAACAGGCTAAAAACCACTGAAATTGTATACACTATACAGTTGATTTTTATGGTATCTTAATTTTATCTCAATAGAGATTAAAGAAAAAATAATTTCAAATAATCTGGCAATATTTATGGATAAAATGATAAGTTGTCAGGAATTTGTCCCAAAATATTCCAGAGCCAGAGGGAAGAGGAAAGAGACAAATCAGGTTGGATATGAATTAGTAACTATTCCTGTAATTAGGGGATGGGGGACAGATGAGTTCACTACACTATTTCCTTAATTCCGTCTGAAATTTCTCATAGTGAAAAAGTAAAAAATACATACTTAGGAAGCCCCATTGTGAGAGTAACAAAGTGAACTGATACTAGGTAACTGTCAATGACTTAAAAGTATTTGTTGAAGGCTGGGCATGGTGGCTCACACCTATAATCCTAGCACTCTGGGAGGCCGAGGCAGGTGGACTGCTTGAGCTCACAAGTTTGAGACCAGCCTGAGCAAAACTGAGACCCCAAACTCTACTAAAATAGAAAAACTGAAGCAAGAGGATCAGTTGAGCCCAAGAGCTGGAGGCTGCTGTGAGCTATGACGCCATAGCACTCTATCCAGGGTGACAGCTTAAGACTCTGTCTCAAAGAAAAAAAAAAAAGAAGACTTCTTTAAGGATGGTGGTGGTTGTCCTCTACTCACCTGAAAACCCTGGAGTTAAGGATGCCAGTTTTCTTGCCAATTTCTCCTTCTCCAGGCTACTGTCCAGTTTTAGTGGTCGGAGATGAACTTTGAAAATGGAGGCTCTTCCTTTTATGTCTGGTGGTCCTTTAGAAATTATTTTTAGGGGAAAAAAAATGATAGTGAAACAGTCACATCTATACCCAGGAGAACTGGACTGAACCCAGTGAACATCACCTCACCAATGAAGATCTGCCTGTCGAAACGCCCCGGCCGCAGCAGCGCAGGGTCCAGGATGTCTGGCCTGTTGGTGCCTGCCAGGATGACGACATTTGTTGTCGTGTTAAAGCCTGAAAAGACAAGAACAGAATCCTGTCAATATTCAATGATACAAGGCAGAAGGCAACAGTGAGCCTGAGACTACAGATCACACTGCACTAAACATGTTCTCCTATTCATTAACCACTCATTTTTAAGTCATCAACTGGAATTACTTTTCTATTTATCTTGTCCTTAAGAATCATGTTAAACTTTTAAGAATCAATTTCCTAAAGATAAGCAAGGAAAGATTTTAACTTATTTAACTAGAAACTTAGAAAATGTTGCCAATTTTTAAAATGTTTTAAAGTCAGAGTGAACTTACAAATCATGGGACTCCCTTGGCCCAGCAGGTGTCACACCCCCAGCTCTTCTCCAGACTGCTCAGTTATAATAGCTATTTCTCAAGTCTTAGAGCATCTACCCAGACACAGCACCCCAGAACTCTAAACTGGAAGGGCTCATGGGTTGATTTCCCCAAACGTGGCACTTGGACAATGGACACACACTCTGAATATGGTGGGGCTGACCATCACAGAATAGGGGAGGACCACTACTCCCCATTGGCTACCGTGCCTAGCTCAGCCCCAAGCCAGTTCCATGCATGGTGCTGCACTGCCCACTGCACCAGCTAACTTCCAGAAGTCAGCATGCCCCTCCTGAGAGCTGGCCTTCCCAAAAGACGGCCATTCTCTCCATAAAAAAGTATCTGAAATTTGCTAAATTCTATTTGGCTAGGCTTGGGTTTTCCTTCTGCTTCAGAGACATGGATGATTTAGACTGGATCCAAATTTCCCCTCACTCAATACCAGCTACAAATACCATCTTAACAAGAACACTAAATTACAGCAAGCTGTCAGGCAAGAATATTTTGCTATTATTTGTATTGGTATGAAACAGCCTTTAAAAAGAGTTGTTTCTTTTAGAAAAATGTTTTGAGGGGGTTACTAAATATGGGAATAAAACGATCATCTTAGAGAAAAGAAAGACCTCACCATCCATCTCCACAAGCAGTTGATTGAGGGTGTTCTCCTGCTCACTCTGTCCTCCAAAGTTGCCTCTTCCTCGCTTCCTCCCCACCGCATCTATTTCATCGATGAAGAGAATACAAGGGGCATTTTTCCGAGCAAGGGCAAATAAGTCTCTAACCTTTATGAAAACAGAAATGTGACAGTCACTTGACAAGTGAGTATTATTTATCCTCTCATAAGAAACAAACCTGATATATATATGCATGCCATTAAAAAAGATGGAGACTATATCTTTTACATTTACCTGGATGAAGGTGAAATACATTCTTTTTAGTATAATTATTTCAAGAATGGAAAAATAGGCTCAGCGCCTTTATCTCAGCAGCTAGGGTGCCAGCCACAGACAACGGAGCTGGCAAGTCTGAATCCAGCCTGAGTCTACCAAACAATGACAACTACAACCAAAAAACAGCCAGGCGTTGTGGTGGGCACCTGTAGTCCTAGCTACTTGGGAGGCTAAGGCAATACAATCACTTAAGCCCAGGAGTTTGAGGTTGCTATGAGCTGTGACACCATGGCACCCTACCCAGAGCAACATAGTGAGACTCTGTCTCAAAAAAAAAAAAAAGAATGGAAAAATAAATATCCAATGTAGTCCATACTAATATGAAATCAACATATAAAACAATTACATGCTCCTAACAATAAAACATGAATATAGTCTAGTTTAGGGGCAGAGGAGAATGGGAGGAGGGAGGACAACTGGCAGAAGGACGGAGGGTAGGAAGTGGGATCTCACCTACTGTGAACGTGCCCCTGAGAGGCTCTTTTACAAATGGAACTTTACCTGGGAAGTGAGAACGAGGTAACCTAAAAATGTGTACTTTCGTATTAATTTGAAATAAAAAATAAATTTAAAAAAAAAGAAACAAGCCTGAGTTTACTGTCCAACGGGAAGACCATCCTTATATGCTGAACACTGTCCAATACTTTATTTATTTTGAGACACAGTGTCAAGCTATCACCCTGGGTAGAGTGCCATGGCGTCACAGCTCACAGCAACCTCAAATTCTTGGGCTTATGCAATTCTCTTGCCTCAGCCTCCTAAGTAGCTGGGACTACAGGAGCCTGTCACAATGCCTGGCTGTTTTTTTGTTGTTGTTGCATTTGTCATTGCTTTAGCTGGCCCAGGCTGGGTTTGAACCTATCAGCCTTGGTGTATATGGCTAGTGCCCTACCCACTAAGCTACAGGCGCTGCCCTCCAACACATATTTAAAAAGAGTTATGAGTGGTAAATGACCAGTAATGTAGCGGTTACCTGACAGACTGTTGTATTAATAAACACTGATAATATCTGCTATTTGTGTATCTTCAACAAATTAGCATTACATATTTGTCCCACAAAAGACCACACAATAGAGCTGTGAAGTCTGCATTCAGTGAGAAGTTCAGGTAGCTCAGGGTTATTAATGACCAGAGGCCACTAACAGGTCCACAAAATGCTTATACACCTGCTTGCCACTGGAAGTGATGACACACCAGGAGTCCAGATCTTCCCATCAGTCTTTTCCACTTAGATTTCTCTCTTTCTCTCTTTTTTTTTTAAATTTTAGCAGGCCTGGGCTGGGTTTGAACCCACCAGCCCTGATGCATGTGGCCGGCACCCTACCCACTGAGCTATGGGCACCACCCCACCACTTAGATTTCTGAATTCTCATTCCTACACAGGTCTGAACACATCACCTAAAATAATTTGCATCCTTCTACAGCAGGGCATTCCAACCTTTTTTTTTTCTAAGGGGCAAACTGGAAAAATAAGAGTTGCCTTGGGCCATGCATTAAACACCAGCAAGAATGAGACCCTGTCTCTACTAAAAATAGAAAAACTATCCAGGCATCGCGGTGGGCACCTTAGTCCCAGCTACTCAGGATCTTTTGAGCCCAGGAGTTTGAGGCTGTTGTGAGCTATGACACCACAGCACTCTACCCAGAGCAACAAAGTGAGAGATTGTCTTAAAAAAAAAGAAAGAAAAAAGAAAACTGTGGCTATGCTCACAGTGTGCACCACTATGCCCAGCTAGTTTTTCTAGCGATAGCCCACATCACAGATAAGAACAGTCCACAAAAAAAAAAAAAAAAATCAGTATGGGGTCATAGTTTGGACACCACTGCTCTACAGCCTCCCCTTCCAACTCCAGATTTATGGTGAACAGACTCCACACCCTCAAGTGCATCCCTGAGTGGGTCCTTCACCTCCCTGCTGAGCTGCAGCTTGGCTGTCCTTGCAAGCACTCAAGTAGGAGTTCCTATCTGCCCCTCCAGGCCAGCTGAAGTTAGACCCCCCCCCCCTTATATTCCATGACTGTTGCCAAAATAATTCTGCTGGAAAACCTCCTGCTTCTTCAGGCTTGCACTGTGGGGACAGGCATTCTACCCTGCCTTGCACCATTGTCCTCTATTGGCCTAAAGCCCCAGCAGGCATTATTTTCATAGTGATTTCAACATCCATGTGGTTCCTGGTCTCTTGGTCTCCAGACCACCTACCTCTTCAATCACCTTTTGCTCTATTTTGACAAGGCCGTCACTGCCAAGGTAACCTCTAAACAATCAGCTTCAACCCACCCACTCTGACCACCCTTCCTATGGTCTGGCCAGTCAGACACACTCAAGCATCTGACACCAGTCTTCAACTTCCCCTCCCATGTTGAAGTCCATGGTCCATCACTATCAATGCTCGACTTCCCCTTGTTTCCTTATTTTTCTAAGACTTAGCCCCCCCCCCAAACCCTTATGAATCTGCACACTCCAATTACTATGGTTTATCTCATCTAAGATCCATCATTACTATACTTGTCACTAAGAAAGAAGAGTGCACCACCCACTGAACAAGAAGTGCTTCCTCAGTGATTCTAAGTTGTGCCCTGATGTCTGTAAAAGTAACCATGACAATACTTTGCATTTCTATAGCATTTTAAAAAAACATTTTAGACACTGGTAACACACACAAGAGTAAAAATTGTTTCTTTAGGCCAGGCGCAGTGGCTCACACCTGTGATCTTTGCATTCTGGGAGGCCAAGGCAGGTGGGTTGCTTGTCTGAGCTCAGGAGTTTAAGACCAGACTGAGCAAGAGCAATACCCCCTACCTGTACTAAAGTAGAAAAACTAGCCGGCCATTGTGGCAGGCACCTGTGGTCCCAGCTACTGTGGAGGCTGAGGCAAGAGACTAGCTTGAGCCCAGGAGTATGAGGTTGCTGTGAGCTGTGACACCATAGCACTCAACCCAGGGAGAAGAAGAGGAGGATGAGGGGGAAGAGATGGGGAGAGGAGGAGGAAGGGGAAGAGGAAGAAGAGGAGCTTGGTACCCATAGCACAGTGGTGCACCAGCCACATGCACCAAGGCTGGTGAGATCAAACCCAGCCCAGGTCTGCTAAACAACGACAAATGCAGCAAAACTAACAAAAAAAATAATGGAGCATTGTGTGGGGCGCCTGTAGTCCCAGCAACTTGGGAGGCTGAGGCAAGACAATCACTTAAGCACAAGTGTTTGAGGTTGCACCCTACTCAGGGCAACAGCTTGAGACTGTCTCAAAAAAAAAAAAAATTAAAACCTTGTGCTTCACTGTCAAGAAAATGAAAACACAACCCACAGAATGGGAGAAATATTTGCAATTCGTATTTCTGATTAAGAGCTGGTATCCACGATATATAAATATGTTAAGCTGTAAAAGTTAAAGACAAACAACCCAATTTAAAAATGGCCAAAGGATCTGAATGGACACCTGCCTGAGGAAGATACACAGACACAATGAGCGCTCAAGATCACCCGCCACCAGGACTCGCAGGCCAGAACCACAGCGAGACACCACCTCTCCTTCCTCACTAGGACAGCTCCGATCAGAGACACAGACAAGCGTTAGCGAGGGTGTGGGAAAATCACCACCCTCCCACACAGCAGGCGGGAATGTAAAATGGTGCACCTTCTTTGGAAAGCAATCTGGTGGTTTCTCAAAAACTTAACCACAGAGTTACCATTTAACTTGAAAACTTTACACAAAGTGAAAGAAGCCAGGTATAAAAGACCACATACTGTATAATTTCATTATATAAAATGGAGAGAAAGATTAGTGTTTGCTTAGGGCTGGGAGTGAGGCAGGAACAACAGAGGTGTGAGTTGAAGGGCACAGGGTTTCTTCCTGAGAGCACGTCAGTGTGCAGAACTGTGCTGATGGCTGCATAAGTCTGTGAACAGGCACACTGAAAGCCAATGACTGTGAGTGACAAGGGGGGACTGTGAATTGTCTCAATAAAGCTGTTACACACAGCCCCAAATCCACAAATGAAAGCTACCTTCTGAAACATTAAGTCAGAATTGCCATATGTAACAGAATACAATCTTGCTTGAGACAGGGAAGGGGGCAGAAGTCACAGGCCTGGTTGGAGCCTTTGCCCTGAAAGAGCACTCAAGGCAGTGGCTGCTAAGAGAGCCCTCTAGCACTCTGGGAACAAGGCCACCTGCTTCAGATCCTCACCTTGTAAGATGCCCCCCAGCACTCTGGGGGACAAGGCCACCTGGTGAGAGGACCTTCCAGCACTCTGGGAGACAAGGCCATCTGCTTCAGGTTCCCACCTGGTGAGATGCCCTCTAGCACTCTGGGGCACAAGGCCACCTGCTTCAGGTCCTCAACTGGTGAGAGGGCTCTCCAGCACTCCAAGGAACAGGGCACCTGCACCACATCCCCACCTGGGGAAGCTGCACCATCACAACATGACAAGACTTACCCTAGCTGGACCCACACCAACAAACATCTCCAAAAACTCAGAGCCACTGACGGTGATGAAGGGAACATTGGCTTCTCCAGCTGTGGCCTTAGCCAGGAGTGTCTTCCCAGTTCCTGGAGGACCAGTGAGAATGGCACCCTTCAGATGAAACAAAGAGAAATTACATTGAAGGAGAACTTCAGAAAAGTAAATTGCACATCCACAAGTAATTCCAAGGTGGAACACTATCTCTAAATATTATTGATATACATTCAATATTTTTAAACATGTGAACTATGTTAAACCTTTTTATATTAGTAAAAAGAATAAGAGGATTACCAGGGACAGTTATGTTTAAAGAAATATGGTAAGAATGTGAAATCTTAAATACTTTTAGTGTTGTTGGGTATCTATGGATAAAGTCACAGAAGTTTACTTAAGAAAACTCAAATGCCACACTCTCAATTTACATACTTCTTTTACTCTTTCCAACTAAAATTGGCATTTGAACCCAAACAAACCCAACCAATGACTTTGACCTTCATGTGCTGGTCTGTACATTTTTAGCATGGATGAACATGTAGCTTAAAACCTAACTCTACGAATGTACTTTTCTGTTCATTTTCCATTGACTATCTACAAATGATGCTGTTTTATAAATAGACACACTACCATAAACCATACTTCCAAACACAATGTGTGGGAGGTAGATAATATGTTTAAAAGACATTTTAAACAGACTCTGTAATAAAACTTAAAGGCATTTTTTCAGTTTTGCGTATTTTCTTTAAGTTTCACAAATGAAATAGAAATATAATGAAGTCATTATTTTTTAACTAAATAGAATAAAAGGTGTTTGCTCAGCTGATCTAAAACCATTAAGTTATAGAGACTCCCAGGTATGATGGGGTTACTAAATCATAAACTATGATTTTTTTTTTTACACACACAAGCAAGACATCAACATCAAGGAAATGATGGTTCCCTTTACAAAGGATTCCTTTAAAAAAACCTTGTTATTCATCTACATAATAGCTGATCCACGTAACTAATATAAAATTATTGTTCTCTGCCCAGCCCTGGAGGGTCCCAAGCCCATGAGGCACAGATGTACAAGCTGAGAGCACGGAAGGTGACTGAGTGCCATCTCTTCTCCACTGTGTCCTGTGCCACGAACCTCAGTGCCAGGCACAGGAGCTGGCTACACACATCTGTGGAGTGAGGAAACACAAGGTGAAAGCAGAGCGCAACATGTCAGGGAGCTAAGAGAGATACAGTTCCTGAGAGACAGGGTTAAGCCAGACTCGAGAGAAAAGGACGCTAAGTCAAGGAAGTCTGCCCAGAAGTGGTAACACAGATGTTCTCAGGAATACACACCCTACATGTAAGCAGACATACACACAGAAAGACTGGCCCAAAGAGACGCCTGAGTTAGGTAGTGCCTGGTAAAGAGGAGGAAGGAGAACAAAACAGCTACTTACTATAAGTAATCAAATTTCATTAAATAACAACTTGAGTTAATCTTCTGAAAGCTCATTTTACCTTTGGGATTTTTGCTCCTAAGTCTTGATACTGCTTTGGGTTTTTCAAGAAGTTCACAAATTCCATGATCTCTAGCTTGGCCTCCTCACAGCCAGCCACATCTTTGAATTTCACGTCTATCTCATCCTTTAAGACCTTGGCAGTGGTTTCTCCAACACTGAAAAGTCCACCCATCCCTCGGCCGGACCGCCCGATGCCAGCGGGGCCCCGTCTCACGGTGTACAGCAGGAAGGCGATGATGAGGGCCGTGGGCAGCATGCTCAGGACAAATGACCTGGGGCACAATAGACATGACCAGCCACTGCTGACAACCTGTGGCTTTGTTAATGTGTCACAAGATGCATTTTTTGATAACTGCTTCAGATGCAATTATAAAAATTTTCAAGTTTTTGAAAACTTCTAAGGCATAAACAGAATCTTAATATCTTAATATCACTGAAATGGACTCACAAAAGATCAAAGAAAAACCTGTTCTCAGTAGAAATGCAGCCTATATTTTATTTTTTTCTCAATAACTGTTATTTACTATAATGTCTGAGTTTCAAAAAAATTTCTTTCAAATTACTCCAAAATTCTAACATGATCTTGGTGTTAGTGCAGGTAGAAATTTCAGTTCTCTTAAGGGAATGCATTAACTTATTTTGAAGAAGTGTCTTCCAAATAGCAAATCTTTGTTAATTTAACAGCATGTCAGTTTCAAAATAATGTATATAATGTTTAAAACTAACTCTAGCCAAATGTGGCCTGCTAGCCTCAACAGACAGGCCTGGGTCTGGTTCAGAGAGAGCTGCTCAGCAATGATCTAAAGACCAGAGAGCCCTCTGGACTTTTGTCTTGTTGTTGTTGTTGGTTTGCTTTTTTTTTTTTTTTTTGGAGACAGTCTCACTTTATCACCCTCAGTAGAGTACCATGGCATCACAGCCCACAGCAACCTCAAACTCTTGGGCTTATGTGATTCTCTTGTCTCAGCCTCCCAAGTAGCTGGGACTATAGATGCCTGCCACAATGCCCTCCTTTACTCCATTTTTTTTTTTTTTTAAGAGAAGGGGTCTCTTTCTGGCTCAAGCTGGTCTCAAACTCCAGAGCTCAGGCAATACGCCTGCCTCAGCCTTCCAGAGTGCTAGGATTACAAGCCTTCTTTCTTAATAAAGTTTATTTCAACATAACTATGAGGACAGATACTTGTAGTGATTAATGTAATGCAATTTAGTTTAATTTTTACCTGAAAAAATGTGGATCTAAACCTTGTATGTGGTTTATGTCAAAACCAAAACAAAAACTAGAATTTGCTTTCTAATTCTTTTTTTTTTTTTTTTGAGACAGAGCCTCAAGCTGTCCCCCTGGGTAGAGTGCCGTGGCATTACAGCTCACAGCAACCTCCAACTCCTGGGCTCAAGCGAGTCTTCTGCCTCCGCCTCCCAAGTAGCTGGGACCACAG
>CAUYTI010032325.1:0-16438 GCA_963575145.1 Galago senegalensis | reverse complement strand
TCAGCTTCCCAAGTAGCTGGGACCACAGGTGCCTGCCACAACGCCTGGCCATTTTTTGGTTGCAGCCTTCATTGTTGTTTGGCGGGCCCGGGCTGGGGATTCGAACCCGCCACCTTAGGTGTATGTGGCTGGCGCCTTAGCCACTTGAGCCACAGGCACCAAGCAGAGAAGAGGTTCTGAAACAGAGAAATAGTAACCTAAGCAGCAAAGATGGAATGCCTCAGATCTAAGAGTTGAGAAAGTGTTAGGGAGGGTGGGCTGCGGGAGGTGGGTGGTCAGCTGTGGATTTCTGTCACTGGAAGTGTATGGACAGGAGAACCAGGGGGCTTTGAAATCAGACATTCCCTTTTAAATGTCAGCGTTGCCACGTGCCCCTGTGTCACCTTGGCTACTGCTTACCCTCTCTCCATCCCCTTTTAGCTACAGGGTAACTAAGTTTTAAAAAGAGAATGACTTGCCCAACATTCCCAGCTAGAAGCCATCACTGCAGAATTCAACACCAGATGCAGCTGCCTCCAGAACTGTTGGCCTTGACCACAGAATTCTACCACATCCAAGGTCATTTTGCCTTCAGGCTTTCAAGGGAAAAAGAGCCAGCCACTCACCCAGTCTCCATGATCTCTTCCTGATACCGCGGGGTCTCAGTTTTCCTATTAGCTTTGCCTCTTACTCTACAGAAAAAATATTTAGTGGAATACAAAGTTACATAAGACCCGTGCTATTGTTTTGAAAAATTCACTAAACCCCATCCGGAGGGAACATATTTTTATTCCAGATTCTAGCTATGATTACAAGTATTTTATTTTAAGCTAGTATACACCCAAGCCAGGGATAACACTGGACCCGCTCAGGCGGCAGAGCCAACACCACCCTTAGAGGTATCTTTGGTGGCTTCTATTCTTTGAACCACCTAGATTAGCACCTTGGCCCACCTGGCGATTAACCGCGGCCCACACCTGACAGTTTCCTTTTCAAGTCAGCTCAGTTTTTGCCCGTGGGGCTCAACTCTAGGACTCACCAGATCTCAGGACTTTTTCCCCTCATGTCCCCGTTTCCCAAATTTGAACACTGAAGAAGCCTGGAGTGGGAAGCCTGGGCTCCTAAAGCCGGTCCTCCATGGAGCCTGTGAGGCGCAGACACCCAGGCATCCGGGGGTGCGGCTGCGGCCCGGGTCTCCAGCAGGGAAAGGCCCGCAGGCGGCACCCCTGGAGGTGAGAGCCTCCTAGAAAGCCCAGCTGAGCCTGGGCTTTGACTTGTAAACAGAGGCTTTGAAAGAGCAAAGTTGTGAGTTTGTCTCCATTAAAGCAAACTTCCTCTGCTGTTTGCTTTGGGCATTTTGCCGATGTATCTGCAGAAAAGAATGGATTTTCTGTCTGTTCCTGCAGCCTCCTCCAGCTACGCGCCGCTCAGCTGCCACCGCCAGGCTGGAGAGCAGGCGTGGAGACGTCCCGGTCAGCTGCGAGCAAAGGGCTTCCCACCCCCGCCGCCCTCCTTTAACCCTTTCTCCCTCCCAGCCTCGTTAGGCCGTGAGGCAAGTGTATCTGCAACTTGCCAGCCGCCTGATAGTTAGGAGGCTGAGAGGAGCCGTAGCCTGAAACCCCGCTGCTCCCAAGAGTAAGATAAGACCCAGGGCGCAGCCGACCTTTCGTGCGTGCCCCGCATGGTGCTAAGCTATGTGCCCACATAAGGAAATGACGCCTTGCCCGGCCGTTATGAGGTTAATCACTGGCACAAAAGATCACCCCAGTGACAGAGGTCCTTGGGGTTTACCCAGGAACAACCCACCCCAGGCCGGCCCCCTGGCAATGATGGAGCTCTCCCAGGTGCTGAAATTCAAATGCCAGCGAGGCCGGGCAATTTCTCTAAACGCTGCAGCGCGCAGATCTACAGTCAGGATCATTTTTCTTGAGGCACGTGGCTCCCTCACTATATATTTCATTTGTTTCTACTTTGAGACGGACATGGGTGTTAAATTCTCATTTTCCTTTTTATTGTAACAAAACAGTAGGGACGTGATCACAAACAGCAACTCCCTTCTCGTCAGAGAAACAAAAGGGGTGACCTGTGCAGGTAGTGACAACATATAGCCACAGAGAGGGTGGCTCCTGCCGATTGTCTCCAGGGGATTGTGCAGGCTGACAATGCCCGGGCTGTCCAGTGCTTACAGAAAAACAAGAAGCCTGGGTCTTTAAGGAGAACTCTTTGCATTTAAGTGTTGACAACTAATTTTTTCTTAAAACAAAAAACCGTACAGGCCAATATAGCGTGATAAACCCAAACTGCCCACAGGTGGTAGAACTGTCCACCTTCGTGTTACAACCTCTTCATTATCCTGCCTTAGGAAAATTTAGTTGATTAGCTGCTGTAAGTTGAGACCTCCAGAAACCATAGGGGACAGATAGCTATTAGGGACCCAGCAGGACTAGGAACAGCTGTGAAAGGGACACTTCAGAGTTTCTATGACCACACATTAAGAAAGGTTACATCGTCTCATCCTCAGAGAAAGCTGTTTGCATTCTCCCATCTCAATAGGTGCACAGAAAGATGAAATGCAAAGATTACCTAATAGGGACAACAGGATTAGAATCACACCTAAACGGTATGGGGGGGGGTGAGGGGAAAGATAGGTTTATATATTATCTTTGTGAGATTTCCAATTAAATATAAAACCGACAGAATATCTTCTGACAGGGTTACAGTGGTAACGAATGCTCACCTCTGTTGATTACCCCGCTGACCCCTCAAAACAGCAAAAGGAGCATAAATCAACTGCCCTTCCGACCTTTATCAGCATAAATAAAGAGATAAAAATACAATATAAAATGTTAACTATCTTTCCCCATTCTACCTGCAAATGTGAAAGTCCCCTGTGCTTCAATAAAGGAAAAATACATCCAATGAAGTCTAACGAATATCCCATCTGTTCCGAAAGCCGAGGACAGGCCCCTTTTACATGTGACATTACTGCCCTCGTGTGGTCTAAAAAAATAGTGCAGCTGTTTTTCCAAGGAGGCAAGAAAGGTTATGACTGAAATATGTAGTTTTCATAAAAATAAATTATTTATGCCATGGAACATACACTAAAAACTTTCATTTTAGAGAAAAATATCACTTGTAATAAAACCTCAATTCAAACCTTACCCTGGTCTCTGGGCTGCATTCCACAGTGAGTTTTCTTACCGGAGGGAGAAGAAATCAAGAGGGGAGGGAGGCTCAGCACCTATAGCTCAACCGGCTAAGGCACCAGCCATGTACACCTAAGGTGGCGGGTTCGCATCCCCAGCCTGGGCCAGCCAAACAACAATGACGGCTGCAACCAAAAAATAGCCAGGCGTTGTGGCGGGCGCCTGTGGTCCCAGCTACTTGGGAGGCAGAGGCAAGAGACTCGCTTGTGCCCAGGTGTTGTAGGTTGCTTTGAGCTTTAATGCCAGGGCACTCTACCCAGGGGGTTAGCTTGAGGCTCTTTCTCAAAAAAAAAAAAAAAAAAAAGAAGGAAAAAGGAAGGAAGCGACAGAGGGAGGGAGGGGGAGGGAAGGAAGAAAAGAAGGAAAAGGGAAAAGAACAAAAATAAAAATTTGCCTTTCAGAACTCTGCGGAATTTAGAATTGTGACTCAGGGACTGGGCAGGGCACTGTATGATAGAGTCAAAGCTGGGGTTCATGAGGCACTAGAATGGAAACCGCAGCCCAATCAGGTGCCCCATGGACGGGAGTCAGCCAAACCAATGTTCAATTGGGAAGGCAAAGAGAATTGGAGCTTTCCTCCAAAGGTAGAAACATCCCTGAAAGATAACCAAGGAAAGATCACATATCCTTTTGAGCAGTCACCACACATGTCTGTTCTTTAAAATATCATTCACGAAAAGAAATTTTCCAAGAAGGGATTATATATACTTTAATATCCATTCAATACCACAATAATTTGGTGAAGTGAAAACATGTCCACCTTATATTGCTAGGTGGGAAAAGTTGCCAAAAAATAACTATTTTTTTCAATTATTAGATAGATAGATCTCTTATCCCTGTGTGCTCACAGATAAAAGAAAATCTATGTGAATTGATAAATTACCAAAATGTTAACAGTGCTTATCTCAAGGTAGTGCAAATTCAGCTGTATTTTTTTAACTTTTTTTTAAAAGCTAAAAAGCTTTTGTATTATTCAATTTTTTGAACAATGAAAAAGTATTATGTTTGTAAACAGAAATAAAAAGCTCTTTACCTTTGGTAAAAAATGCAGTTATCAGCAGTTTATATATGTATGAGATAGTCCCTGAGGGCCCAAGTGGTTTATCTAAAGTCACACTGTTAATCTGTAGCAAAACTATATTTGGACTCAAGGCCTTTGATTCCTAATCTTGTGTCCTCTTGATTATTCCATGCTGCATTTCAAAATGAAACATGAGATGTGGCCCCTGCCTTCAAAGAGTTAATGACTGAGTTCAGAAGATACAGAATATAGGTAGGAAGCAATGATCAAACATTACAAGATGCTGTCTATATAAGTGCTGAAAATCCTTTTGTAATAGGGGTCATATAAATCTCAAATGAAAGAGAATGCAGTATAACACCACACGGCACATATTGCCAGTCCCCAGGAATTCAGAGGTATGGAAGATGAGACTTAGTAGCCCCAGAGAAGGCTTCATGGGTAAAAGATGGGTATGCTCTGAAAGGCTAAGATGAGGAAGGATATTTCCACAAGGACATATCCAGATGACATGTTGCTGATTTATGGTAGAAATAAGACTCTGCATATGCTGGGGAGTAGAAGAACAGGCCTACACAGGTGGAGGGGACCAGGTCACTGAAGCCTTCAAAAGAGAGAGAGAGAATGGGTCAGATATAACACAGAAATAAATGGGAGCCATAGACAAATTTCATCTGAGAAGTCATGGGACGAAAGCCCTTAAATAGTGTCAGTCTTCCAGCATCATGTGTGGTGGACTGGCAGGGGAGCCTGGCATCCCCAAGGTCAAGTACAGGGCTATGGAAGTTATGTCCAACAGTGTTAATTGACAAGCAAGCAGAGTTACAAGTAGAGTAAAAAAAAGTTGAGTCACAATGATCCCAAGGTTCTAAATAAATGTTTTTGAAAACAATGATGGCCTGACAGAGGTGGTTTAAGATGAGGTTCAGTATCTCAGAAGGAAGAGCCAAGAGTCAAAAAAACATTAAGTGTTCCCCTTCATTAAAGTTGTCACTGTTTAGCCATGCAGATTTGAGCACTGAGGCAAGGAGTCAGGCTCAAACCTCTAATTTGCAAGATGGTTTGATTCTGTTCTGAAGAGTCAGTTATACTTCCTTCATTTCATGAATTTCACAAATGCAGAATGTCAAAAATATAGAAGACAAGTCAATGCTAACTAAAGGAAAACACTTTCAAAAACAAGCAAATTCCTCCAATCAACAGAATTTTCTTTGCATTAAAAAGGGGATCTTACATGTCTCAAATATTTTATTTTATTTATTTATTGTTTTTGAGACAGAATCTCACTCTATTGCCCCAGGTTAGAGTGCCATGGTGTCATAGCTCATAGCGACTTTAAAAAACTCCTGAGCCCAGGTGATTCTCTTGCCTTAGCCTCCCAAGTAGCTGGGAGTACAGGCATGTGCCACCGTGCCTGGCTAATTTTTCTATTTTTAGTAGAGATGGGATCTGTCTTGCTCAGGTTGGTCTCAAACTCCTGAGCTCAGGGAATCCACCTGCATCAGCTTCCCAGAGTGCTATGATTAGCAGTGTGAGCCACTGTGTCTACTTTATATGACTTAAGTAGCATTTGAATATTTTCTTTTGATTTATTTGTGAAAGAGAAAAGATGAATTATAAATGTAAATAATGAGCTAAAATGCAAGTAGTTGTGTTTTCCCTGTGTCTACTTAGGAATTCTGTATTTTGTTTAAACTATGCCTTTAGAAATGATTTATCTTCATTCCGTGTGTCCTGTCAGGGACATCTTGGTCGGGTCAGAGTGGCTGGGTTAGCTGAGACCCATTCCCTCTGAACCTTTAAACAGACAGTGCTTTGAATTTCATCTCCGAGATCAGGTGACATCCAAATCCACTTAGTGTGTAACTGGTATGGGTTTTGATGTCACTGGAGACCTTGATGAAATTACAATCCTATTAGTCATGATGGGGGAAGACAGGAGACCTTAGGTGGCTAATGTTCCATTCATAACAAGAAAGAGCCGTTTAGCATTTGTAAAGGGCATTGATTTCTGATAGTTCCCTAAAGAACAAGGCTCAAGCGAAGAAATATGACCAGAAAAAGCTTGGGAAAGAAATGATAGAAAAGGCAAGATTGCATTTATCCAAACAACTTAACTCTGTGTACTTTTTATAACTTCACTTGAGTGAAAAGAATTGAGTCTTCATGAAAATGTGGATAAGAAGAAGGACAGGAAGGACACGCTCAGCTACACAGAGATTCTGTTACTGAGAAATCTGGGGAATTACACCATGCCCTCGAATGGTGCCAAGGAGGAGTCTCTCAATATAAAGGGTAAATGGAGGTTACGTGGAAAAAGGGTTTTAATCTGGGTGATAAATTGCCAGATTCCATTATGCTTAATGAGTCTCATCAATGACTAGCTAGACTGGAGAAAATAATAAGACCCTTTTCAAAGCCCAGTATAAACAAATTAAAAGAATTAATAATAAAAATCCTATTAATGTGTACGTAATTTCAAGAAGTTAATGAAGTCAATTTAAAAAGTTAGGATAATGTATTTTTAACATTTTTTTAAACAAAATGCCTGATTATCAAACTAGATTTGTTCTTTGGGTTTTGGTTTTTCTTTTACCCCAAATATATCCTATTTTTAGACTTAAAGGATTATGTATTTTTGTTTTGTTTTCTTAACTCTTTTCCAGGAAGAATCCTCTTAGAAGTTACTGGATATGACAAAGAGAGTGTTAAAGGCCTTTGAATGTACAAGATGGTTATTGACCTGAAAGTAACAAATGAGAGTCATTCAAGTGAATTTGCCATGTCTCATAATATGCCTCCTAACCAAATGGAGACCATTAGAAAGACAGGGCTCTCACTCACCTGCCTGGCAAAGCATAAGTCTTTTGCTTCCGAATATAAAGGCTCGGGTAAGAAACAAGAATCAGGATCAAGAAAGATCTATGTGTGGTTCAAATTAGAGGTGGTTGTCCCTAATCAGCTATGCATATCTAGGCCCAAAGCTAAGACCTCCAGTCCCAAGTGACAACACATTTGCTGGGTTTGCGTCGACAGATTTGTGTACAATATATCGTCAGTCATGGATCAAAAATCAGATTCTTACTTCTTGCCAATAGGATTCTTTCAAGCCATCATTTAAAAAAGAATCTCCATACTCAATCAAAGCATGCGGAGATGAGACGAAAGGTAGCTCCTGTTTTGTAGTTAAATCTCTAGGCGAGAAGGCACAATCAGACATCTGTGTGTATTTAGATTTCTGTGAAAACAAATGCCATGTGAAATAACATAACCCATGGGTTTGGGAGGGCACCAAGGGGTGTGGAGATTGCGATAATGTCCGCTTCAGAAGTTAGGAACAAACTTGTTTGTACTATTACCAGATATTATTCAGTGGTCTGGTACGTGGTAAGCACTCAATAAATATTTCTTCAAATCTTAATGGAAGAGTGAGTTCTTTTATATACAATCTGCTATGTAAAGTTTGTACATCCTGTTTTACTACAAAAATAATATATGTTCTCATGCACACATGCTTTAACCTCTGAATCAATAAAGAATGGGAACAGCTGTCTCCTTCTCAAAAGTTTTCTTTCGTGGGTTGTTAACCTGCTGCTCTCCTCCCCAGGCAGCCCCATCACTGGTTCTGCCTCTGCCCCTCTGTACTGCTTTCCTAGGCCTCCTCCTCCTCTTGTTGCTGTCTCAGCCTCATTCATTTTCTTTAACATTTTCTAATCACAGATTTGATGACTTGTATGATTAACAAACTTAACAGAACTTCCTCATTCTCGATCAGTTACTACCAAAGGCACCTTCTGGGATATAATCTTCACTCTAAGATCAGAATCATCTTTGTAGAGTTCACTTGGGCTCCAGAATAATACCAACATAATGATAGCTCAGCTCAATGGTCCTAGATGGTTTAGTGGTTATGATTCTTCCTTCCCCAGTAGGAAAATAAAATACTTAGGAATTAATCTTACAAAATATGTGTACAATGTATATAAGGAAAAATATAACTCTCCTGTAAGAAATCCAGGAGCTAAATACATTCTATGTTCATGAATAGGAAGACTCAATATCATGAAAATGTCAGTTCTTTCCAATTTGATATATAGATTCAATCAAAATCCCAGAAAGTGACTTGTTGCATACTGACAAACTGTTTCTACGGCTTATGTGAAGAAGCAAAAGACTCAGAATAGCCAACAATACTGCAGAAGAACAAAGTTGGAGGACTGACACCGCCTGACATAAAAGCACACTATAAAGCTATAGTGTAATCAAGACGGTCTGTGGCACTGGTGAAAAAAAAGATCAACGGAACAGAGTAGAAAACACAGAAATAGACCCACACAGTTAACTGAACTTTGACAAAGGAATAAAGGAAACATGATGAAGATAGTCTTTTCAACAAATCATTGCTAAAATAACTGAGGATCCACATGCCAGAAAGTAAATCTAGACACAGACTTTATACCCTTTGTGAAGATTAACTCAAAATGAATCACAGATCTTAAGTGTTAGACAGAAAATTGTAAAATCCTACAAGGTAACATAGGATAACAAGGAGCAAACACCCTCCTTGGTATTTACCCAAAGGAATAGAAAATGTCCAGATCAAAACCTGCTCACACATATTTTTAGCAGCTTCATTTCAAATTTTCAAAACTTGAAAGCAATCAAGATTTTTTTTGGTTGGAAAATGGATAAACTGAGGTACATTCAGATAATGGAACATTATTCAGCATTAAAAAGAAATGAGATATCAAGCCATGGAAAGACACACCGGGACTAGACATGTTGGCTTATACCTATATTCCTAGCATTCTGGGAGGCTAAGGTGGGGGGGTTACCTGAAGCTAGGGGTTCAAGACTAATTTGGGCAACATAGCAAGACCCCAACTCGACAACAAAATAAAAATTAGTCAGGCATGGTGTTATATGTCTGTAGCCCCAACTGCTCAGAAGATTGAAGTAAAGAGACTGTTTGAACCCAGGAATTTGGGTTACAGTGAGTTATGATGATACCAATACCATTATACACTCCAGCCTGGGCAACACCCAAGACCCTGTCTTTTAAAAAAAAAAGAGAGAGAGAGAGAGAAACAGAGAATACACAGAGAAAGCTTAAACGCGCAATTCTGAGTGAAAGAAACCAATCTGAAAAGGAAACACACTGTACATTACTAATTATATGGCACCTGGAAAATGCATAACTGTAGAGAAAATAAACAATCAGTGGTTGCCAGGAGTTAAAGGGATGTAGGGATGAGTCACCAGAACACAGAGATCTTTAAGGCAGTGAAACTGCTCTGTATGATACTTTGGTAGACACCATATGTCATTATCCATTTGCCCAAACCCAAGAAAAGTGCACCACTCAGAGCAAACCTTCATCTGACTATGAAACTTGGGTGATGGTGTGTCAGGGTAGGATCATCAGCCATAACACAGGTGCCCCCCACCGTGGGGGACACTGACGGTGGAGGAAGCCATCCACGTGTAAGGGCAGTGAGCATGTGGGAAATCTCTGTACCCTCTGTTCCGTCTTGCTGTGTACTTAAAACTGCTCTTTATTCCAGGATGTATTTTATTTGGTTAAAAAAAAGAAAACAACTGCTCTTTTTTTAAAAATTTAATAAAAGCAAACAAATGAAAACAAGCATAAAACCTACTTTTCTCTGTGCTGTTGGTATTCAGAGAAAGGAAAAGCTTCTTCAAGGAACATGACCATAAAATCCACACAACTGGAGAAGTCATCAGCCTCAGGGAAACGTTCCTGAAACTTCCTGTCCAAGGCCAAATTAACTGTCTTTCCTCTCTGCAGAAAGGCTCAGAGGGCTCCTGAAATTCCATTAAGGATAGAACCCAAAGCCAACTGGATTTCAAACTAACCTAAATGGAACGACCCGAAATTCACAGAGTCAGCTACTTTGTCCTATGTCGTTTGGAAGTCGGGGTGGAACTGCCACAGCCCAGCAGAGGATGCTGAGAAAGGTGCGAGTCTGGCAGTGGGTCCCCACTATTGTTTTTGCTGGTGGACACTTATTCAAGAACAATTGCTTCCCATAATGTTACCCTGCTCAGAACCTACTCACCAAGCTTTCTCATGTTTTAAAACATGTATATTGTTTTAGTGTTCTTGGAGGGCAGTGTTTTTCAACCTGTTTTATCTCACGGCACACTCAAACCTATAAACTTCTATGGCACAGTTATGCTGATCCAAAAAAAAAAAAAAGAGTAAAAAAGTATACTTACTTTAACTTCTTTTGAAAATAAGTAATGATCCTTAAAAATTTTTATGACACATCTAAGATCCTCTCTCGGCACATCAGTGTGGTGTGGGACATGGTTGAAAATCACTGTTCTAGGGCATTAGTAATGTTGTATGAAGGCAGAACAGGGCAGGGTGGGCTAGAACTGCGAGATGAGACATGGGAAGTCAACCTCGCATATATTTAAATAAAAAAAAGAAATGCGTAATAATGTCCATTATTATCCATGAAATGGATAACAAGCCAATAACTAAAAATACAAGAGTACATGTGTAAGTGATTATAGGAACACCAAAAAGGAATATGGTCCAATGCCTGAAAGACCAGCATGGGTAAGAAAGAGAGGGCTTTAGAGTGAGCTCAGTAAGTCCAAGTCAGGGACGTCAGCTGTGGCAGAACCCAATGCCTAGCAAGGTATATGGGAGACAGAAGTGTGGTGGCCCCTCCCAGAGGACTGGGCAACACAGTCAGGCACAAGGACAATACATATTCAACAAGCATTTGCTGGAAATATGAACAAATGAACAAATTTCCAAAGATGAAGGTATGAGAAACGAGGAACCAACTCTAATAACATGACAGCTCACATCTCAAATTCAGAATATTCAAACCTAACAAAACCAATGCATGTATAAAGGCAATGGTATCAGAAATTGAGAATAAATTCCAGTAAATGGTGACTAGCATCTGAACCGCAGTGTATTCAAATACAAATAACACCACCCCAGTGTGGCCCTGCCACACACCCGCACCAGGGGAAGTCACCCTCAACTCCTCCTTCGCCCTCATTTGCCAGAGTCTCTATGCCACCAAGTTCTTTTGCTTCAACATTCTAAATATCCTTGAAATATATCTCCTTCTTTCCATCTTCCTGGCACTGTCATTAAACTTCTGTCTTCACTCACTTCTGCTGAGAAGTGGCAACGACTTCCTCACCTCCTTCTACCCACCCTCCAAACGCCGCCACAGTGATCTTTCTAAAACATGTATTAGATCATTGCACACTCCTGCTTTATCCTTCTGGTGGCTTTCCACTGCCTTATGTATCTTTCCAATCTCATTGCTTTCATTTCCCATTTGATTACACCAGAACCACAAATGTGAAAGGCAGAGATGTCCAACCACGAGGTGCTCACCTGCAGCAGCACTTGCCATTGCTGTGCTGCCTGTGGGGGGGCAGCTAGGATTGGCAGCTCATACGTGGCTCATGCCTGTAATCCTAGCTGCCTTAGAGGGGGGTTGCTGCTGATACAGCCTGTCACTGGAGGGAACTGGGATTTCATTCCTTCTTTCTTTTTTTTGAGACAGAGAATTGCTTTGTCGCCCTTGGTAGAGTGCCGTGGCATCACAGCTCACAGCAACCTCAAACTCTTGGGCTCAAGTGATTCTCTTGCCTCAGCCTCCCAAGTAGCTGGGACTAAAGGTGCCCACCACAGCGCCCAGCTATTTTTAGGGATGGGGTTTCGCTCTAGCTCAGGCTGGTCTCAAATTTGTGAGCTCAAGCAATCCACCCTCCTCAGTCTCCCAGAGTTCTGGGATTACAGGCGTAAGCCACCACACCCAGCCTTGTCATTTCTTTTTGGATGAATACACATAGCCTTGCATCTCTCTGGAGAAGCCTGAAAGAAACTGTGGAAAATGGGTTCACTTATGACTGGGTAGAAATAGCTGAAATACCAGGCATCTTGCTTTTGGAGTTCCCCGAACAAAAGGTGTTAGGACAAACTAACAAATAAAAAAATTTTCTATAGGTGAGTGCCTCATCTTGCTTTGCTGGTCATCAATTTTTCCTATATTCTGGTCTCACTCGCTCATCAATAACCATCCATCAGACACCCAGGTATCTCCAGTATCCCTTATTTTAGGTTAATACTACCCAAATCATACATAACCAAAATAAAAAGTCCGCACTACTGCATTACTGCTGGTTAGTAACTGCATTACTATTCTTTCCAAAGCCAAATAGAAATTATTTGGGATTAATCAATTTCAAATTATATAGACATTATATATATCAATGGATTCTGAAAAGTATATATACATATATTGAATACTGAAATAAGAACAGTAAAAATGGCACAACAACATTCTTGAACTCTTGGTGAATGACGCAGCAAAGAATTTTGCCAACACCCATACCATTAAACTTTGCTAAGCAAGTCCGAAGTAATCAAGTGTTCCCATTACCATTTCCTCAAAAACTTGGAGGAAAAGCCAGGGAAAAACCCTCATCAAAATGAACCACAGATCTGACCAGGCCTGGTGGCTCATGCCTGTAATCCTAGCACTCTGGGAGGCAGGGTGGGTAGATTGCCTGAGCTCACAGGTTCAAGATCAGCCTGAGCAAGAGTGAGCCCTCACTCTAAAAACAGTCACACACTGTGGCAGGTGCCTGTAGTCCCAGCTACTTGGGAGGCTAAAGCAAAAGAATTGCTTAAGCCCAAGAGTTTGAGGTTGCTATGAGACCCTGTATCCAAAAAAAAAAAAAAAAAAAAGGCCACAGATCTAAACATTGGACATAAAATTGTAGAATCCTACAAGATAACCTAGGATAACAAGGAGTAATCAGGCTCCTTTACCCAAAGGACTGAAAATGTGTCCCTATCATGTGCATAGCAGTGTGACGTTTAGAAGAAAGGTGTTGTGAGACCAAGGACAGCCCTGAACCACACAGGGCACAGGCTAGTCAGTGCCAGGACAGCAGTCACAGGTGAGAACATGTGTGGACAAAAGTAAAAACGGGCCCATTACACACATAAAACAAGGCAAGTTACAGGTCTCACTGGCATTTGGGGGAATGATTTTAGATAGTGCACAGAAAAATGATACTTCAAGGTTACGTACTGAGTTCGGTGTATCTTAGAAGAAAATGAAAATAAACTTGTAACTTTAATGAAAAATTTCAAAAGCTCACTCTAGAGAACAATAGTACGTAAATGATAGTACATGTATTACTGGGGATGAAAGTCATGAAAGCAATACCCAAATGAGTGTAAGAAAACCTGGACCAAACCAAATAGCGAAGAGAAAGAATGTCTGTGAACGGGAAAAAAAAATCTGCGGACACTGAAAGAACCCCATCTAATGCCCACAGATAGATTTTTCTCTGCTTTTTAGATAAATTACAGACACTGAATAATCTGAATTCTTATGTAAACTTTCACATTTTCTCAGGATAACCAGTTAGGAGAACATGTGTCCAACTTCTTGACTCCCATCTGCCAAGTTTTGCATTCGATTGCTCCTTCCCCCATGTGCAAATCACTGTGGGGAGCGGGACTGCAGAGTGGCAGGTGTAATTAACCTGTCAGCCCTTCCTTCCCAGGCCTCGCCCCTCCTCACAGTAGGCGACCATCCCGCAGCCCGGGAAAGGGTATCAGAGGGAAGCAGCAGCTGCCACCTAGGAAATTAATTGGAAAGAACGAAACTTCCCCCCCATTCCGTCTCACCCCGATTCAGAACATTTTAATTGCAGAGAGGCTAAGCTCATTAAATGCTGCTCAACTGTTGACAGAAGATTATCACATATTGAATTTAAAACCTATATGGTCCTCATTCTTCCCGATAAAAGTTTGTAAGGGTATTTTTCCAGAAGCCCCATCTAGAATGAGCGTGGTGTGGTGATTTGTTAAGGAGCTTATCCTGCCAATGTGGATGTGAGCAATTTGTTTCTAATTATTTCAATAAACGAGCTTTATAAGAAATCCTAATAATAAAGTAACTTACGCCACAGAAGAATAAATCCTGGGGCTCTCAATATCCAGATAACATAACCAAGCTATTAAGAGCTGCCTCATCAATAAAGGTAGGCTTTGTAGAAGGATAGAACTCCATTTACATAATACAGCCATGGTGCCTAATGCAAAACAGGGTTTATAAACATTAGCTGAATTTGGAGCATGAATTCACATTCCACCTTTGCATTGGTCAGAAAGCATTATTTCACACTTCAGTGCTCTAACAAATAAATTAATAAAGCTCACCTCGTTTCCTGTAAATCCTGATGTGCACAGCTCTCGATTCGAAATAATAATATCCTCTAGTCTTGCCCTTGCATGTCTTTGAGTCACGCTCAGAGAGAGAATTATTTTCTGGCCTGCCCCACCCTGCATCTGAACTCCAGATGTCTTCAAACTGGATTCCAGCCAAAGCTAGGAAAGAAATCTCAGAGACGGCAATGGTCTCATCCTTTTATGTCAAGCAAAGTGAGGGAAGTTACTAGGACCTTCTTGTTCTCCTTAAAAACTCACAAAATGCCAAACTCCATCTTTCCAGGATAAAAATGCAGCAAAACATCCCACATCCATAGTTTTACATGGATCATCAGGTGGATATAGACAGGATCCATGGCCATTTCGTTTATACACTTTTATAACCTCAATGCCTGGCACACAGCAGGTGCTCAGTGAACACTGGTGGAATAAATTTAAAAAAAAATCCTTCATGCTCCATCCCAGATCTGACAAAATGATTCAATGAAATGTTGGCACACTTGAAAGTGCTGTAAAACAGTGGTCCCCAACCTTTTTGGCACCAGGGACTGGTTTCATGGAAGACAATTTTTCCATAGACTAAGGGGCAGTAGGGTGATTAGGTTCTCATTAGGGGTGTGGAAACTGGATCATTTGTGCATGAAGTTTACAGCAGGGTTCCAGCTCCTAGGAGAATCTAACAATCTGGCAGGAGACAGAGCTCACACCAAAATGGGAAACAGGTGTAAATACAGATGAAACTTTGCTGGCTTGCTTGCCATTCACCTTATGTTGTGTGGCCTAGTTCCTAACAGGCCACAGACCAGTATCGTCTATGGCCCAGGGGGTGGTAACCATAGCTGTAAAATACATTTATTGTTTATTTACCTGGGTTTCATACTCACCCCTGAGATACTCTGTGAGATATGAAATAATAAACATTGATATTTATAGTCAAAAAGGGAACCAGGCCAGCACAACTAAAACACTGGCAAACGAAAGTATATACTTATTTGCAAAGATGTTAGAAGTATTATAATATGTAAGTGTCAAAAAGCAAAGTGTGGAAATATGAGACAGAAAATAAAACAGAGAGAGACAGACAGAGACAGAGAGAAAATATTTATTTTTGACACCTTTAAATCTTCTCCTGTAGGACCTAAAATTGAATTTCTCCTTTTAGAAATGAAAAAAATGTATTTCTTTTTCCCTCTATAATATTTATTTCTATATTTATGTGCAGATACAGACAGGCAAGCTTTATACTAGCATAAGAAAAAGTCTAAAGGGTCACACCCCAAACTGTTCACATTTATTAACGATGTTATAAAATCTGACAGGTAGGCTTTGGGAGACCCTCACTTTCTATTTTCTGTATTGTCTGATTTTTTTACAGTGAACAAATATAAATTTTTTAGTGAAACAAAATGATTCAAAATTCTTAAAAAGTCACAAATAAATAATAACATTTTGTGGCACATATTGAGTGTTTTATGAGCTCAATTAGTGTTTTATTTATCTGGAATGTAATTAACCAAAGTCCTTGATCCACCAGTATTTTTTTTCCTGCATTCTATTCTCAGGAAAAAGAAGAAATCATACAAAAATAGATTCATATCAAAAATTTAGGGAGCAGTATTATTTGTCCATAGTGAATAGTTTTAGCACATGGCATAAAGACCAACATTCAGCCCTTGAATTTATCTATTTCCATCTCTGTCTCTGTATAATGATGTTTAGATCTTTGCTATTCTACGTGTGGTCCCAGATAAGCAATCTGTCAGAATCTTGGGCCCCATCCAGACCTACTGAATCAAAATCTCTGGGATGATAGTCTGGGAATCTGTGTTTTGTTTTGTTTTGTTTTTGAGACAGAGCCTCAAGCTGTCCCTCTGGGTAGAGTGCCGTGGCATTACAGCTCACAGCAACCTCCAACTCCTGGGCTCAAGCGAGTCTCTTGCCTCCGCCTCCCAAGTAGCTGGAACCACAGGTGCCCGCCACAAC
>CAUYTI010032324.1:0-23462 GCA_963575145.1 Galago senegalensis | reverse complement strand
GTGCTTCCAGGTATTGGTCGATTTCCTTCAGATTGTCATATTTCTGGGAATAAAGTTTCTTGTAATATTCATTAAGGATTTTTTGAATTTCTAAGGGGTCTGTTGTTATTTCATCTTTACCATTTCTGATTGATGAGATTAGAGATTTTACACTTTTTTTTTTTTTTTGGTTAGATTGGCCAAAGGCTTATCTATTTTATTGACTTTTTCAAAAACCAACTTTTTGATTTATTGATCTGGTGTATAATCCTTTTGTTTTCAATTTCATTTAATTCTGCTCTAATTTTGGTTATTTATTTCCTTCTGCTGGATTTGGGATTGGAATGTTCTTCCTTTTCCAGCTGCTTGAGATGTCCCATTAAGTTGTTAACTTCCTCTCTTTTCGTTTTCATGAGGAAGGCTTGCAATGCTATAAATTTCCCTCTTAGGATTGCCTTTGCGGTATCCTAGAGATTCTGATAACTCATGTCTCCATTGTCATTTTATTCTAAAAATTTGGTAATTTCCTTCTTGATCTTGTCTCTGACCCATCTATCATTCAGCATAAGCTTATTTAGCTTCCATGTTTTTGTATGTGTCTGCAGATTCCTGTTGTTACTGAGTTCAACTTTTATTCCATGATGGTCCAAGAAGATGCATGGAATAATTTCTATTCTTTTAAATTTGCTGAGGTTAGACTTGTGATCTAAGATGTGAACGATTTTGGAATATGTTCAGTGGACTGATGAGAAAAATGTGTATTCAGTTTTGTTAGAATGAAATGTTCTGTAGATGTCTGTTAAATCCAAAAGTTGATAGTTAAATTTAAATCTAAAGTTTCTTTGCTAAGTTTTTTTTTTTTGGAAGATCTATCCAACACTGCTAAAGGAGTGTTAAAATCTCCAACTATCATGGAGCTGTGAGAGATCAAGTTGCTCATGCCTGTTAGAGTGTCTCTTATAAATTGAGGTGCATTCTGGTTGGGTGCATAAATATTGATAATTGAGATCTCATCATATTGAGTATTACCCTTAACAAATATAAAGTGGCCATCCTTGTCTTTGTTTACTTTTGTTGGTTTAAAACCTATTGTATCTGCGAATAAAATTGCAACACCTGCTTTTTTCTGCTTTTCATTTGCCTGATATGTAGATGGCTATCCCTTCACCCTGAGTCTATATTTAACTTTTAAGGTAAGATGAGATTCTTTTATACAGCAGATGTCTGGTCTGAGTTTCTGTATCCAATCAGCCAATCTGTGCCCCTTTAGAGGACAATTTAAACCACATTTGGTTTCACATTGATTGAAATTATTGAGAAGTCTGGTAGAATTTGGGTATTGAGTTGTCCAAAAGTCCAGTGGACATTTTTAATTCTTTTGCCACTGTGGAAGTTAGAATTTGATTAAAAGTTTCTAAGTGAGTTTACTTTTGTGGTGAAGGATTACACTGGTCATTATGGAGGATGGGTCTGAGAATATCCTGGATAGCTGGTTTAGTTATGGCAAAATTCTTCAACATGTGAATGTCATTAAAGTATTTAATTTCTCTATCATACCTGAAGCTCAGTTTAGCTGGATACAGGATCCTGGGTTGAAAGTTATTTTGTTTTAGGAGATTAAAAGTCTATGACCACCCTCTTCTAGCCTGAAAGGTTTCAGCAGGTAGATCTACAGTCATTCTAATGTTCTTCCCCTTGTGGGTTATGGTTTTCTTATGTCTAGCTGCTTTTAGGATTTTCTCTTTCATGTTAACTTTAGTGAAGTTAATTATGATGTGTCTGGGGGATGTCTTATTTGGGTTGAGTCATGCTGGGGTTCTGAAGCTGTCTGCTATCTGAAATTCAGGATTTCTTGGCATATATGGAAAGTCTTCTTTCATAATTTCAAGCAGAAGAGCCTCTGAGTTTTGTGAAGCAACTTCATTGCCTTCAGAGATTCCTATAAGGTGAATATTAGTTTTCTTCCCATTGTCCCAGAGCTCTCTGAGAGAATGATCCATCTTTGCTTTCCATTTCTGGTCTTCTTTGGATGCTTTGGCATGTTCAAAAGCTTTGTTTTCAATGTCTGAGATCCTTTCTTCTTCCTCCTGCATTCTACTAGCAAGGGATTCTACCGTGTTTTTCAGATCTTTGAGGGATGCAATCTCTTGCCTCAGTGTTTCAAAATCTTTGGTGGTTTTATCTTTGAATTTGTTGAATTCTTGAGTGAACTTTTGGAATGCTCCTTGAATTTCTAATTCTATCTTTGCCTCTATTCTATGAATTTTATTTGCAATCCAAATTCTGAATTCAATTTCTGACATCCCTGCCATCTGTTTATGAAGGGGATCTTCAGTTTTATCTGCCACATCCTTTCTTTGGGGGGTTGATCTATTCTGGTTGTTCATATTATGGAAGCTTTTCTGCTGATTCTGCCCCATGATTGTTTTACCCCATTTGGCTTTTCCCCTTGAGCTTTGTCAAGGACCTGTATGGTGCTATGGCCTGAGAGACTGGGGACCTGCTTGGTGTGGTGGGGCTAAGTGGCTCTGTCTTATTTTTAGCTGGTCTCTGTCCTACCCTAGCGAATCAGTTACTCTTGGTTGAAGTCTCAGCTGTGGAGAAATACCAGCAATTAAGTTGCCCCCCACCCCCCACAAACAACAATTGAGCATGGAAAATCAAACCTTTCCTCAACCATACACCCAGGGTGCCACCTTGGATCGTCCTTGGGTGATTTGCCTGCTTCAAGGGGTCCAAATCAGTTGTCCCAGTCAGCACCAGTCTCAGGTGGAATAGTTCAAAAAGTCTTCAGCAACTAGATAGGAGGGGTCTGCTGGCAGCTCAGATATGACTCACTCCAGTGCTCTGTGAGGGCAGAAGGACCCACCCAGCAAATGAATTAGTCTGGGAAAGTTGATGCCTCCTTCCCCACCTTGCACTCAGTCACTGGTAATCCCACAGGGCTGTGACCCAGTTCACTCCAGTGAGCAACTGCTCCCTGGGTTTATGACTGCCTGGGTCGCCAGAAGATCTGAGTCTGGCAGGGGTACCTTTGGTGTTTACTATAGGCAGGGGCAATTCACTCAGTTCCAGCCCCATGCCTGGTTGAAGTTGCTGGCAGAACAGGACAGAGCAAGGCTAAATTCCTCTGCAGGTCAGACACTGCTAGACCTAATACAAAACTCAGCCCTGGGTAGCAAGCAATTAGAGTTTACACTCAGGTGTCAATTCCAGCCTCTGCCTGCCCACTGCCTTTGTCTCAGCTATATTCCCCTGAGGGCCAGGTGCTATTATGATCAGATAAGCAGTCTACTCACAGCCCCTCCCTGTAAGTTGTGAGCTGCATGTATTCTAGTCCCTGCACTCTGCCCAGATCGGTACTGCTGCCCAGAACCTCTGGTTGCCCAGAGAGACACGGCATGTCTCCGGAACGGCCTCAGGGATGTGAGCCTTTCCTGCTGCCATTGCTGCTGGTCTACAATTCAGGAAACTGCAACTCCTGTATGATTCTCACTCAGCTGACCGTCTTCTACTCACTCCCATGCCAGGGAGTCAGCACATACCAGCACCGTCCCTTTCCCCCTCCACTCTTCTCAAGAAAGTGCCCAAGAATCTGGACTCCATGGGTGACAAACCTCCAGACCTTGGGGTGGGGGGAATCCTGGGAGTTCAGAGTTGTAAGTAGAGAATATATCTAGTTTTATACAGTTTTACAGTTTTGTGCCTGGCAGGAGAGTGCTGTGGTGCCCTAGTTGGGGTAGGAGGTCCAGTTTTTTAGGGGGTCTCTCCCGTGGGATAGAATGGGAGGATGTTTGAACTCTGCTTGTTTGTTCATATGGAGTAAACTGTGAACCCTTCTTGAGGGGGAGGGGACTCCTGTCTGCTTGGTGGTGGATTTTGTACCTTTTTATTGTCTTTTGGGGGTCGCAGCTCGGCTCAGCAAGGATGACGTGCGTTCTTCAATCTTCTCTCTTGGCTCAGCTCCAAACCATTGGCTTACTTGCTAAACTTCTGTCCTTTAAGTTTTCTTCTGGGCGGGAGCCTCTGTAAAAAGCTGGCTGCAGTCCACCATTTTGTCTCCACCTCCATCTGTCTTCTTTAGAGAAGGTTCTGTTCATCTCTCTTCCCCATTGATGTATGTGATTGTTGGTTTTTTTCTTGTGGATCAATTTAAGTTCTGTATAGATCCTAGTTGTTATGCTTTTGTCTGATTCAAAATATACAAATATCCTTTCCCATTAGGTAGGTTGTCTGTTTGCTTTGGTTGTTGTCTCCTTAGCTGTATAGAAGCTTTTCAGTTTAATTAAATCCCATTTGTTTATTATTGCTGTTGTTGCTATTGCCATGGTGGTCTTCTTCATAAAGTCTTTTCCAAGGCCGATATCTTCCAGTGTTTTTCCTATTCTTTCTTTGAGGATTTTTATCATATCATACCTTAAATTTAAGTCATTTGTCCAATTTTGTCCTTGAATCAATTTTTGTGAGTGGAGAAAAGTGTGGGTCCATTTTCAGCCTTTTACATGTGGATAACCAGTTCTCCCAGCACCATTTATTAAATAGGGAGTCTTACCCCCAGTGGACATTCTTGTTTGGTTTATTGAAGATTAGGTGGTTGTAAGTTGTTGGCTTCATTTCCCATTCATTTAATTTTAGAGAAAGAGTCTTGCTTTGTTGCCCAGGCTAGAGTGCAGTAGCGCAATCATACCTCACTATAACCTCAAACTTCTAGGCTTACATGATCCTCCTATCTTAGTGTCCCAAGTAGTTTGGACTACAGGCACACACCACTAAGTCCAGCTAATTTTTTAATTTTTTGTAGAAATGGGATCTTGATATAGTGCTCAGTCTCCCAAAGTGCTCAGATTACTGGTGTGAGTCACTGCACTGTCCTACATTTTTAAAAAGAAAAAGAATCAGATGAAATTAATTCTAATATATTTTACTTGACCCAATGTAACCAAAATATCTTCAACATGTAACAATATAAAAATTATTGAAATACTTTCTTTTTCATATGCAGTCCAAATTCTGGTCTGTATTTAATAGTTAAAGTACATCTCAATTTGGACTATCTATATCTGAACTGCTCATTTGAGTTTGAGAACCACTGTCAAACTTGGAGGTACTACATATGTGATATATCCAGTTATTAAAGAAAACTCTTCCCTCTTCCTTTTGACTTATAAACTAATAACTCTAACACATGCAGTGCTAAAATGAAATTAGTACAGAGCCTGATTATTGACAAGACTGCCTTCCAGTGAATATTAGCAATGACTATGAAGCCAGTACACAACTCTTCCAAGACGTTTATCTCTTTAATGAACAGAAAGGTGAACAGAAGGATGCAGCCATCGATATTACTCCCACATCTGAAAGAGTCAGCAAATTACTACCAAATATTTGAAATGTTTTAATAAAAAGCATATAAAGGTCAATATTGAAACTAAAATTGTCTTGAATAATTCATTATACCAAAAGTAAGTTCTCATTCTGTAACAAATTTCCAGATAAGATCATCATTTTAATCAGTGTTTTGAAGAAACAGTCACTGAGCTCCTAGTGCATAGTGCATTTCAGAGAAATCTAATATGAATACACAAAAATGTTTGAATTCGAAGGAATTTATAGTTTAGTTAAAAGGTATTCATTCAGCTTTCCCCAGAGTTCATACAAGCATTAAGATGAAATATTGTGATGTACACCAGTATAATACTGGTCACAGAAAAAGGAGGGCAGGGAAGAGAACAATGTGGTGAGGACTTGTGGTGAGTTCTTATATGCATTTCATAATGTGATCTTCAAAAAAATTCTGGTATATATTTTAAACTTTATATTAGAAATGAGAAAAGTGGCAGCACCCATTGCTCAGTTGGTAGGGCGCCAGCCACATACATCAAGGCTGGCGGGTTCAAACCCAGCCCTGGCCAGCTAAAACAATGACAACTGCAACAAAAAAAAAATAGCCAGGCATTGTGGTGGGGGCCTGTAGTCCCGGCTACTTGGGAGGCTGAGGCAAGAGAATCACTTAAGCTCAAGAGTTTGAGGTTGCTGTGAGCTGTGATGCCATGACAGTTTACTGAGGGCGACATAGTGAGACTCTGTCTTAGAATAAATAAATAAAATAAAAAAGAAATGAGGAAAGTGAGGCATGAAGATCTCAGTTATCTAATGTTTATCTTATCCAAACTCATGTCACTGGGGCATCACTGAACTGTGCTGAAGGAAGAAATAATGAGTGGGATAATGAACTGTGAGGGATGAGGGCAGTATAGTGGGGTGTAGGGAGCTGAGGGAATGGCAGCTCCATTGACAGGAATGCTAGGTTTGGGAATAGGGAAAAGAAGATAATTTGGTTTTGGTTGTGATAAATTTGGGGTGCAACGTTCATTGCATCCAGTGGACCATCAGATATATAGGCCTGAGAAAAGTCAGGGCTGGAGAGGGACCATTTGGCAAACACTGATGTGGCTGGGATGACTGAAACTGTATGAAAAGATAAATGCGGAGAGAAAAGGAAAAAAGGCCAATGGCAGTGGCCTGGAATTAGTACAATAGTGTATGTAGATATCCTGCAGTAGACAACTTTTGAAAATATAGTCAGTACGCATAAGGATCTGATTATATAATGAATGCATAAGAAAAAGTGCACTATTACAGCTTTTGGGAGAAATACAAATACCAAGCTAAGTATTATAAGCATAATTAACTTATTCCAAAACTAAACAAAAAAAGCCTTAAAAAAGGAATTAAACAATTCTGTCTCTTAGTATAACATTTTTTGTAATGTCTCAACTGGTCAGTAAAGTCTAGGTTTGATGGTAGCACAGACAACTAAAAATTTTATGACCGCTCCTAGAAATGGTGAACTTAAAGAGCTAAATTAAGGAAAATATCTTGTGTATGTGGAAACATTGAAGAGGCAGTTTGATGCATGAGTCTGAAGTTCAAAGGAGAGATCAGGGCTTGAGTGTCATTGGCATGAGTAAGGGATTTCACATGTGACAGGAGTGAGCTCCTGAAGGGAAGAATATAGAGAAGAGAGAGCACAGCCAGGGCTCTGGAGGAAGAGCCAGCAAAGGACACCTGAGGGGGAAACTGGAGAGTGTGAAATCTCAGAAACAATTTCAGGGAGAAATAGGTTAACTGGGTTGAATTTGTCTGAAAGATCCAGAAAGTTAACAGAAATAACCACTGGTGTTAGTGACATGAAGATGGCTGGTGGTACTTTCAGCACAGTAAGTGAAAGGTGAAAATGAAGTGAGAAGCCAGAAATGGGTTGGTAGCTAGAGAAGGAAGTAAGGACAAAGGACAATATAGTTTTCTTATTTATTTTAGGGCCATGTAGGCTGCATGCATCCGGCTGGGGGGCCCACACCCACCAGTGAGGCTGTTCTGCTCTGAGTGAGCAAAGTGATGCTCCATCTAGGGCCTGTGTGAGTCATGTCTTCTTGGTGATCCCAACACCTGCAAACCACTCAGTGCGGTGACCTTCTGGGACTGCTGCTGCTGGTGGCAGCCATAGACCTAGCTTACTGTACAGTCTGGCTCAGTGGGTCGGGACAGTCAGCCCAGCCATGTGGTGGTGGTGCCAGCTCCTAGAGGGCTGATGGGCCTACTGAAGCGCTGGCCTGGTGCTGGTTGCGTGGGGTGTGCAAGTTGTGGGCTATCTCTTGTGAACAGGGACAAACTGGCATAATCAATAAGGCTGGAAATACAAGAGTGGGCCTTAAAAATGTAAGAAAACTATGCTGTCTCCCAGCCACCTGCACACTCCCACCCCATCTGCCAACTCCTCTGCCCTGGGCTCACAGACTATGCCTGAGGGAAACCAAAGGCCACACGTGGGAAGCTCTTCTTGGTCTGGCCACTTAAAAGTCCCAAGTAAAATCTGTTTTCATTCATCACCAAACCACCAATGGTGGTGTCAAAAATGAAACTGTTGAAATGAGGTCTTCTGAGAATGAAACACAGAAACTGAAAGACACCATGGGCACTGTGGCTCATGCCTATAATCCCAGCACTCTGGGAGGCTGAGGAGTGAGGATCCCTTGAGCTCAGGACTTTGAGACCAGCCTGGTGAAGAGTGAGACTCTGTCTCTACTAAAATAGAACAATTAGTGGAGAGTAGTGGCCAGCACCTGTAGTCCCAGTTACTCAGGAGGCTAAGGCAGGAGGATCTCTTGAGCCCAGGAGTTTGAGGTTGCTGTGAGCTATGATGCTACAGTACTGTACCCAGGGCAATTTCTTGAGACTCTGTCTCAAAAAAAAAAATGAATAAATAAAATAAAATACCATCACCATACTTTCAAGATTTAGAAAGAATAATTCTTTGTTTTCTATGGAACCAGAAGACACCTGTATAGCCAAGGCAATTCTTAGTAAAAAAATAAGGCTGGGGCATCAGCCTACCTAATTTTAGGCTGTACTCACTCAAGCCCATAATGATCAAAACAGCATGGTATTGGCGTAAAAATGGACACATTGACATTTGGGACTGAATAGAAAACCAGGAGATGAAACTAACATCTTACAGCCACCTGATCTTTCAAAAACTAAATAAGAACATACACTGGGGGAAAGAATCCCTATTCAATAAACAGTGTGGGATAACTGGATAACTACATGTAAAGGACTGAAACTGGACCTGCACCTTTCTACACTCACTAAAATTGATTCAAGATGGATAAAAGATCTAAATCTAAGGCATGAAATAAGAAAAATCTTCAAAGAAAGTGTGGGGAAAACACTTGAAGGTATTGGTCTGGGGAAAGACTCCAGTGGCAAGTGCTACAACAATAAAAATAAACAAATGTGACTTAATTAAACTGAATAGCTTCTGTATAGCTAAGGAAACAACCAAAGCAAAAAGACAACCCTAAGAATGGGAAAAGATATTTGCATAGTATGAATTGGATAAAAGCTTAATAACTAGAATCTACAGAGAACTCAAATTAAGTAACAACAACAACAAAAAAAAGCCAACAATCCTTTATCTCAATAGACAAGTGAGATGAATAGAATCTTTTCTAAAGAAGACAGAAGATTGGCTAACATATGAAAAGTGCTCATTGTCACTAATTATCAGAGAAATGCAAATCAAAACCACCCAAAAATATCACCTAACCCCAGTGAAAATGGCCCATGTCACAGTCTCAAAGCTGCAGATGCTAGCATGGATATGGAGAGAAGGGAACACATTTACACTGCTGGTGGGACTGCAAACTAATACTAATAATATGGAGAATCATCAAAGAACTCAATCTAGACCTCCCATTTCATCCTGCAATCCTATTACTAGGCATCTACCCAGAAGGAAAAAAATCATTCTATCATAAGGACATTTACACTAGATTGTTTATTGCAGCTCAATTTATAATTGCCAAATTGTGGAAACAACCTAAATACCCATCAATCCAGAAATGAATTAACAAGCTGTGGTATATGTATGCCATGGAATACTATTCAGCCACTAAAAAAGATGGTGACTTTACATCTTTGTAGTAACCTGGATAGAGGTGGAACACATTCTTCTTAGTAAAGCATCACAAGAATGGAAAAGTAAGAATCCAGTGTACTCAATTCTGTTATGAGGACAACTGATGCTAGTACATGGTAGATGAAGTCCCCAGATGGAGAGAGAGCTAATTTAAGATGAAGTAACATAACCAAGAAACAGAAAAAAAGCCTATGTGACTGTAAAACCTTTGAAAAATAGAGAATGGAAAAAGATAAAATTGGAAGGAAGGAATTTTGATTCTAAATCAAATGAATGATGGAAAGCCATTAGAAGGCTTAAGGCACAGGAGCAAAATAATAAAATTTGTATAAAAATTTACTTTTGTTTGTTTTTAATCTTTTTTATTACACAACATAATATGGACCAGAAAAAACCTGTATAAAAATAAAATGAATTGGCTTGGTACCCATAGCACAATGATTGTGGCACCAGCCACATACACAGAGGCTGGCGGGTTCAAACCCGGCTTGGGCCAGCTAAATGACAACTATGACAACTGCAACAGAAAAATAGCCAGGCATTGTGGGCAGATGCCTGTAGTCCCAGCTTCTTGGAAGGCTGAGGCAAGAGAATCACTTAAGCCCAAGAGTTTGAGGTTGCTGTGAACTGTGAAGCCACAGCACTCCACACAGGGTGACATAGTGAGACTCTGTCTCAAAAAAAAAAAAAGAGAATTATTAAAAGTTGATACCCTTGTAACTCCCATCCTAGGTGTAAAAAATAGAGTTTGACAGTTAACCCAGATGCCCACATGCCTCACTGCAATCACAAATGGCCTTTTATTGGCTATGGTTTAAATATTAGTGTCTCCCCAGAATTCACATGTTGAAATTTAGTCTGCAGTGTGAGGTTGCTAAGAGGTGGGGCCCTTTGAGAAATAGTTAAGTTGTGTGGCTCTGCCCTCATGAATGGGGTTAGTACCTATGAAGACAGGGCAGGAAGGTGCCATCCTGGAGGAGAGACAACCAGGTCTGTCTAGACACCAGATCAGCTGGCACCTTGATCTCCAACTTCCCAGGCTGCAGGACAGCAAGAGATAAATTTCTGTTGTTTAAAAATTACCCAGTCTATAGTATTTTATTATAGCACCCCACACTAAGACTAAGGAGGCCCTAAGTGTAGGCCCTAATCTGACTCAAATAATGTTTTCATAAGAAGAGGAAGAGACATCAGAACTCCCCCCACCACACACAGAAAAGTGGCCTTGCCAGCACACAAAGAAAAGGCCCCACCTGCAGGCTAAGGATGTTGGCTTCCAGATCTGTGAGCAGGATTTCTGCTGTTTATGCCATCCAGCTTGTGGTATTTTTTTCTGGTGGTCTGAGTAAACTAATACAGCACATACAGTGTCCTGAAAGTCACCCCCAAGTCACCATACTTAGGGAAAATGGGAAATTGTAGCTAAGTGCACCTTTATTTACAAAATATTCATTATAAACTTTTATAAAGAGGTGGCCAATATGTAGAAAATATTTTGCAAATATTTTTCTCTTCCCTTGTTGGTAATTCCTTTTTTTTGTAGAGACAGAATCTCACTTTGTCACCCTCGGTAGAGTTCCATGGCATTACAGCTCACAGCAACCTCCAACTCCTGGGCTTAGGTGATTCTCTTGCCTCAGCCTCCTGAGTAGCTGGGACCACAGGCACCCACCACAGCGCCCGGCTATTTTTTTTTGTTGTTGTTGTCGTTGCAGTTTGGCTGGGCTGGGTTTGAACCTACCACCCTTGGTATATGGGGCTGGTGCCCTACCCGCTGGACCACAGGTGCCCCCGGGTAATTCCTTTTATAGTGTGATAGATTCTCTTTGCTGTCTTTTCCAATAGTCAATTTCTATTAAAAATGTTGAAATTATTTTTATTTCATTCTTAATTTTTTTAATCAAAAATGCTATCCTTTCCACTAATTTCTCTTAAGTCATGATGTGATTTTTGTTTGCTTTTGTGTTCCTTCTAGTTTGATCTTTATTTATGAAACGATTATATCTTTAATTTGTACATATGAATTCTTTTTTTTTTTTGAGACAGAGTCTATGTCACCGTGGGTAGAGTGCTGAGGTGTCACAGTTCACAGCAGCCTCCAACTCTTGGGCTTAAGTGATTCTCTTGCCTCAGCCTCCCAAGTAGCTGGGACTACAGGTGCCTACCATGACACTGGCTATTTTTTGCTGCAGTTGTCATTGTTGTTTAGCTGGCCCGGTCTGGTTTAAACTCACCACCCCTAGTGTATGTGGCTGGTGTTGTAACCACGGTGCTACCCGAGCCAAGACAAAGTAATTCTTTCCTGAGTTTTATCACCTCATTTATGATTTTTTCTAATTCTATGCTGTTTTCATACCTTATAATACTTTAGCTCAGTTTGTAATAGTAGACCATGGTTTTCATCTGTTTTGTGTGTTTTCAGCATCTGTGGAATGGTGTTCTACGCTTTATCTTCTTTTCTTTCTAATAGTAAGTTTGTATGTGCAGAATTTGACCTTGATTATTTTCTGTTGCTCATTTTTATATCAAATTAATTTACCTGACTTTTTAAAAGGAGGCTGTTGCAGGATGGATTCTCTAACTTCCTAGCTCTGGAGTTTCCACTTCTGTTATGTTGTGAAGTATTAAAAATATGATGGCTTATTTTTTGAGCTTTCTGGGCTCTGCTTGCCTCCTGGTTTCTATCAGCATGCTCTCGTTCCTTTCTCACTGTTGTCACCGTGCTGCTCAGCTGAGTCCCAGTTCCAGCACTTTCTCCTCAATGCGGGCTACACTTGAAGGGTCCATTAGCTGATAGGTTTCAAGAAATCACGTGGTGTATACACAAGATTTCTTCATCCCTTTGAAACCTTAATACATACCCCTGATATTAGTGATAGAGGGCAGGTGGTGTCCTGGCCTGGGTGGCGCCAGGCACCCAGAAGGACCTGCCGCGCCTTCTGCATCACAGCCCCAGGGGTGTTGGTGCAGCTGGATGAGGGGAGGCGAGGGCTGGAGAGCCAAGTGCTGCAGAGCCAAGTGCTGCGGAGAGAGGTGAGCAGGGTGGAAGCCCATGAGTCCCTAGTTAGTTGAGGGAGACCACGGCACAGCCCACACTGCTGTCCGTGCCAACCCCAGAACCACCCTTGGATGTAAAAAGCTCTCCTCTGGCTGCTACTCCCCTGTGGACATTTCACAGGCATAAGGGTGATACATGGTTCCCCCATTCAGGGATGGACAGGTACCCTCTCCGTTCCCATTTCCTAGGCCTGGGCAAATTCATTTAAGTTTCCTAGGCCTGGGCGGTTTCACAAAGGGAATGACTACTTCACCTTGCCCAAGTGGAAAGTAATATATCCATTCATTTGTTAGGCCACATATGTCCCGAGACAAAAGACCTAGGGTGGACATTTTCCAACTTGGATCTTTCCCTCTGCCAGGAGCTCTGGTAACCTTTTCTGAATTCTTTTATGTGTAACAAATCCTGTCTTATCACTGATCTATGTTCTGTCGGTTCATTCTTTAAATTCTGAAGGACCTACTGAAGAAAGAAATTCTGGTAATATTAGGGCATGAAAAATCCTTCCAAGTTTCAGCAGCTATTATTAAATAGGCCCTTTGAAATGTTCAGTGAGCACCTGTTGGCTCTTTTAGGATTCTCAGGTCCATCAGCTGCCATTAACTTCTCTGCTTCCTTCTGTTAGTGACATCATGCTGCCCTCTGTAGCTGTGGACTGCCCATGCTACACACACATTTTGGGAGTTGTAGTGTAGCCCCCATCACCTAATTTTGTGGTAGGTGTTGTTCATAGGCTTTTTGTATTGCTATTCTAATTGCTCTATGTGTTTTATGGTGATATTTGGAAAGATTTAACAACTGTATCCTTCTGCTACCCTCTTCCAAGAATCTTCATTGATTTATAAGTAAAAAAGTTTAAGTCAGGCTCATTGAGTAGATGGTTTCTACCATCTACTACCTCAGTACTAGTTTGCTAGCACTGCCATAACAAAGCAGCACAGACTGGGTGGCTTAAAGAACAGAATGTATTTTCTCATAGTGCTGGAGGCCAGAAATCTGAGATCAAACTGTTAGCAGGGTTTGTTTCTTCAGGGGTTCATGAGGAGTGTCTGCTCTTGACCTCCTTGCCTGTTGTATCTGTACATCTATTCAACTGTGTTCAAATCTCTTCTTTTAAGAGTATCAGTCACAATGGATTGGGGCCCACCCTAATGACCTCATTTTAACTTAATTACTTCTTTAAAAACCTTCTCTCCAGCTGAGGCACTGGGGTTTTGGATTTCATCTTACAAATTTTTGTGGGGACAAAATCAGGCCATAGCAACCATGTGTACTCTAATTACTTTGAGGTCTCTCTCCATGTTTCTTGTCCAGCCTTCTGCAGTAGATTTCAGACTCATACAGCCCAGCACCTCCCTGGCAGGTGTGCTTGGCCATAATGTGTGCTACCAGTGAAGGGCACAGCTGACAGACGAACACACCACACACAGATGTCAGGTGCCACACATGTGATGCACACACAAGTGCAACTGTTTTCTTTTCCTTACACATCACTCTTTTTGCATTCATTATCTTGGTAAGTGGCACCAATATATTAGTTCAGTATTCTAGGTTAGAAATGGGGGTTTTATAAACTCTTCTCTCTTACATGCCGTGTCTAGACAGTTATGTAAGGGTGGTGCCTGTGGCTCGAAGGAGTAGGATGCCGGCCCCATATGCCGGCCCCATATGCCGGAGGTGCGGGTTCAAACTCAACCCCGGCCAAAAGCTACAAAAACAAAAAAACAAACAAACAAAAAACCCCCAAAACTCAGTAGAGAGTCATGAATTTTTTTCATTTTATTTCCTTAATTATTTCCTTTTTCTCTTTTCTTTTTTGTTTTTGAGACAGAATCTTACTTTGTTGCCCTCGGTAGAGTGCCATGGCATCATAGCTCACAGCAACCTCTAACTCTTGCCTCAGCTTCCCACGTAGCTGGGACTACAGGCGCCTGCCACAAAGCCTGGCTATTTTTAGAGATGGAGTCTTACTCTGGCTCAGGCTGGTCTGGAACCTGTGAGCTTAGGCAATCCACCCAGCTTGTCCTCCCAGAGTGCTGAGATTACAGGCATGAGCTACTGCACCCGGCCCACCTTAACACTTTTCTCATGCTTTTTTCTTGTCCCATGACTGCTTCTGTCTTGATTCAGAGTCCCTCTTTATGTCTTGTCAGTAGTTCCTCCTTTAAATTTACATTTAACTAATTTATTTAACTCATTCATGTGGTTCCCAGTTCAAAAGCTCTTGTGAATTGTTTGCAAACCTTGTCTCTCATCCATCCAGTTCACCTCCCTGTAGGCAATTAATTTCATCAGTTTCCAATATTTTCTTCCAGAGATATTTTATAAATATGTTGTTCTTTCATGTACTGCATGTATATTAAAAGCATAATTTTTTTCTCTTGTTCCTTTTACTCAAGTGGTGGCACACAATACATGTAGTTCTGCAGCCTTTTTAATAATTAATAATAACTTTTGAAAATAATTTTGTATCAATATGTAAAATGAATTTTTAGAGCTTTAAAGTATTTCATTTTATGGTTGTACTATTGATGAATATTTATGTGCTATGAGTAACTTTGTATGTGACCTTTTATACTTGTGGAAGTGTACCCAAAGGATAAATTTCTCCAAGTGGAATTGCTGAGTCAAAAGGTATATAGATGCTGACAGATGTTGTCAAATTGTGCTTCAGCTTGCTTTTGTGATAGTCTTTTGACTGATCTCTTTGCTTTGAATTCACCCCTACAGAGGCAGTTTCTAAAATGAAACTCTAATCATGTTACTCTGCTTCTTAAAACTCATCTGTGAGTACCATTTAGTTGACAAATAAAATCCAAACTGCTTGGTATGGAACACATAACCCTGCCTTTTGCGTATTTGTTTACTGGTCAGATTTACCTCTCACTATCTCCCTAAGTGCATTTTATACTCCAGTTAAATTAATTTCTGTTGTTACATGAACTGTGCTTCATGCTTCTGTACCTTTGCACTGCTGTTTCCCCTGCTTGGGATACTAGTTTAGTTATCTCCCACTCAAATGAGGGGAGACACACCTGGAATTTTGCTGCCAGGGAGTGTTTCTAAGATTGCCCATTCTCACTATAGAGTAATTACTTGTCCACATCTATCAATTAAATTACTATAGAATTGATGACACACAAAAATATGTAAAAGAAATGTAGTCAGGCAATAAAGAGATGAGTTGAATCAAATCAACCAGTGAAGGAAATTAACTGTAGCCCTAGGTAGGGTAAAACATGCCATCTGCCCAAATGAGAAGGAAGTTATGAAAACCAGGTGAATGTGAAATGTAAAAGACATCGAGGGATGCACAATGCCATTGTGTCTCCCTTCTTGTCTTCCACTGCTCCCTTTACATTCATCATTTCAAACCTCATTAGTATTCACTTGACCCTCAGTCCACTCCAAGCTCCCTTTTCTATTTTAGCTGCATGGTTAACGTCAGCTCTCGCCTCAATGACGGGATCAGAGGATGACTTTCCTGGGAAACTATGCCTAGGACAGAGAAATTATTTCCTCCACTAGTAGTACTTCTAAAACTTGAACTTGTTTTTTCATTATTTTACCATGTCATATTGTAAGTTATATATTTGCATGGCTATTGGCCTTGCCTAGCAGAACTGAGAGCTCTTTGAGGATAGAGCTATATTCTGTCCATTTCTGTGTCTTCAGTATCTCCTGGACAATGTCTGGCATGTAGTTGCTCAACATGTTTATTTAGATGAAATGACTGTATACTTTACTTGTCATCTGCAGTGTGGTCCAACAGCCAAGAGTGTGGTGTCTGGGGCTAGATTGTTGGTTTTCAAAGCAGACACTGTCACTTACTAGTTGTGTAACCTTGTAAAAGCTACTCAGTCTCTACAGTGCCTCAATGTCTTCATCTCTACAGTGGAGGGATTAGCACCTACCTCTTAGGATTGTGGTAAGAATTAAGTAAAATAACCATGTGCTTATCAATGTGATGGGCATATTGTAAGTGCCCATTTAGTATATAGCCTTACTATATTAAATGCTTATTTTGCTTAATTTTATTAAAAGCGGTGCCCAGATTCTCAATTACTCCTCAAGTGCTTGCTACTAATGGCAGCTCCAGATTCCCTGCTCCAGACTCTCAGATGTTTTCTACCTTCTCAACCTGAACATGAATCCCTGACAACTATTATTTTTCTTGAGACAGATTCTCATTCTGTTGGCCTTGGTAGAGTGCTATGGTGTCATAGCTCACAGCAACCTCAAACTCCTGGGCTCCAATGATCCTCCTGCCTCAGCCTCCCAAAATAGCTGAGACCACAACACCTGGCTAAGTAGAGATGGGGTCTTGATCTTGCTCAGGCTGGTCTCAAACTCCTGAGCTCAAACAATCCACTGTGGGAATCAGGTTTGTAGTGTAGTTTAGGCCAGGCATTTCTGGAGGGCTTTTTGATGAGCATCCAAGTTTCTCGAACCCCTTAAGGTTAGCAATAGCTTGCTGTTCTACATAGGATGTCTGCCACCTGGCAGGCTCAGGCTAGGATTTTGGGGGTCTTGATCACAGTCCAAGGTCCTGAGCCCCTTTTTCCTGGATCCTGCAGATGGCCCAATTGTTACCGTGTAGCTGAGAGCAGAATGCCTACCAACAAAAGATTACTATCACCTGAGTCCTGCCCAGGCATAGCTAGAAGTCACTGAAGCAAGTTAGGAAAGTTTATCCCCAATTTTTAAAGTTTAAGTTGTAATCACATGGTGTACCTGCATGATTTTCCTTTCCTTTGTTGCCCTTCTTGTGATTGTTAATGATTACTTAAGGCACCTTGCTTTGAATAACTCAATTTAAGTTTATGCATTATAATGTCAACTTGATTTATGATTTTTGATTGAGCAAAGAGACCTGTGAGAGAATGGGGCTGATGCTTCCCTTGCTGGCTGCACACAAGATGCTGCTGGCTTAGTTAATGCCTCTCTCAGGCTCCCATAATTTATGTCACCTGAGATAACTGACTCTGAGTTTTTTCTTGAGTCAATTGTCCTCAGTACAGGTCCCAGCAAAGGTTGAGGGGACCCAGGCTCCCTCAATCCACCTGCCTCGGTCACCCAGAGTGCTAAGATTACAGGCATGAGCCACAGCACCTGGCCCCTGGCAACTTTCTTGAATCAGTCATCAGTCATTTGGCATACAACAACCTAGAAAAGGAGCAATGTCAATCAGGACCCAGCAGGATTCATTAAGAACTAGTGTGGGCAAATCAACACTAACCCCTTTTAAAGAAAAGAATATTAGACATATAGCTCAGAGGATTCATAAATTCCAAAAAGGATTTGAGGTAGCTACATAAAACACACATAGAAAAGATAAATTAAGAAATAGAATATCATAGGAAAAAGAAAATAAGGATGGGATACTCAAAGAAAGTCAGAGGACATGTTAGTTAATACTTTGCTGCCATACCAAAGTATTATAGACTGTTTAAACAAACATTTATTTTCACATAATTCTGGAGGCTAGAGGTCTACTATCTAGGTCAGCAGGGTTGGCCTCTTCTGAGGTCTCTCCTTGGCTTGTAAATGGTTTTCTTCTTACTATGTCTTCTGCACACCCTGTGTCCTAATCTCCTTTTTTTGTAAAGAATCAATTATTGGAGTATGGTCCATCCTAATGACCCTACTTTAATTAATTAATTAATTATTTCCAATTGATAATGAGGGTATAATTTTTAGGTTACATTGTTCTTATTTCTAAGGTAAGGTTCAAGCTGTAGTTGTGCTGTTCAACCAGGGGGAATTCTGAACAGCCTCACATTGTGCACATTAGGTGAGATCCTGCCAGTCATCCGCCCTCCTCCCCCATCCCTTCCTCTCTCCTTTTTCTCCCCTCCCCCCACTAGACTTTTTTTCTTCTATGTGGGCATGTAGTTGTTTACATACTGGCTTCATATTAATATTGAGTACACTGGATACGTTTTCTCTATTCTTGTGATATTTTACTAAGAAGAATGTGTTTCAGCTCCATCTAGGGAAACACAAAAGGTGTAAAGTCTTCATCTTTTCTTATGGCTGAATAGTACTCCATGGTATGCATATTAACCATTTGTTAACCTATTCAGACCCCCATTTTAATCTAATTAGCTCTCTAAAGATCCTATCTCCAAAACTATTCACAATCTGAAGGAATAGGGCTTAGAACTTCAATTCTATGAATTTTAGAGAGGACACAATTCAACCCCCAACACACAGTAGTCTATGATGTAAGATCCTGTCTGGTGGAAAGAATCAAGCCACATATTTGGTTCTGTATTTCCTGAAATCAAAAAGAAATAAAGAACTGAAGGGATAATGTCACTTACAAACTTCACTGTATCACCATACATTTGAGGTAAAATCTAAATAATGACACTCTACCAGCCATGAGGAGATACAGGGGCTGAGAATTCCAGGCAGAGGGTTCAAAGGCCCCAAAATGGGAACAATTTGGCATGTCGCAAAATAGAAAGGATCAATGTCACCGAAAGGTAAGGAATGAGAGATGGGCCATGTCAAATAAGTTCATGGTAAGGGACTTGGATTTTAGTTGCTATGAGAATGCTTTGCAGGGTTTTAAGCTGGGGCAACATAGTGTGATTAATTTTAAATATATTTTTGCTACTATTTATTATTATTATCTTGGTTTTCTTTTTTTAAAGGATCATTCTCTGGCTCCCCTAGAATTTTGCTACTATTTAAAGAATGGTTGTATGTACAAATGGGTGAGAATGGAGATATTAAGACCAGCTCCTCGAAGTTCTGGTCTTCAAATCAATAAGGAGCTTACTCTAGGGTACCACATAATTCATTATTTCTTTCAAGAAGTCTTGCTATGAAAAAAAAAACGTGTTAGAGAACTGAATAGTATGCTTAGTGAAGTAGCTGGTTTTCATTCTTGTGTAGAGTCTTAGGTTGACATGGACTAAACACAAGCCATTGTCTGTGGCTCTGATTGAGCAGCACCTCCTAGGCTATTGTAGTGTTTGCAGACAACAGTGGCTGAGACCATGATGGTCAGAGTTAGGATGGTGAGAAAGCGGATGTCAGCACTCTGTCCTGATAGGAGAAACAGTAGAACTTGCTCACAAATTCATAAGTGTAGGAGAAAGAGAAATTAAGAATAATTCTCATATTTTGAACTTGAGCACCAAGGAAGATGATGGTGCTTACAGATTTAGAGAGAGTGGAAGAGGAGATGGTCTGGAGGGAGCTTGGGTGTTCTGTGCTGGACATGTCATATTTCAGCAGCCTATTAGATATCTCAGTGTAGGTGATGGGTTGTTAGTCTTGAATCTCAGAGAAATGGCAGGCCTTTACATTTTTAATTTATCTTTTTGAAGAGGCAATTTGTTTGTGTTTCAAACATCAAAAAGTAAAATACTACAAAGTGCCAAGTCTCAAGTCTTTCCTCCACACTTGTTCCCATCTGTCCAGTCCCTGGCTTATTCCTTCCCTCCCTCTTACTGTCTTGTGTATCCTCAAAGTTTCTTTATGTGTCCATGCACACACAAACACACATGCTTGTTTTTACTCCATTTTTATACAAAAGCAATATTTATATATGTTACAAACTAAATGTTTATGTTCTCCCAAGATCCTTATGTTGACATCTTGCTCCTCTACATGATGACATTAGGAGGCACAGATGTGTCTAAGTGAGGCTGGCTGCTATGATAGAACACCATAAACTGGGCAGGTTAAAGAACAAATATGTATTTCTTATGAGTCCTCTGCTTGACTAGTGCCAGCCTTGGGCTTTCCTGTCTGTCCATGTTGAACACAGTTTAAACAAGAATCCTGTTAAGTCAGTTTAGGGAATATCCTACCCCCTATCCTGTGTATCTTCTTAGTCTATCTACACATGGGGAGGAGGGAAAAAGAAAGACAGAGAGAGAAAAGATGCCATATACAAATTCAGAAGAGTTCCCTTACTACTAGGTAGTTAGGAATGGCTCTCCTAGGAAGGGGGACAGATGGGGTCCCCAGGCCCCCATCTCTGTGCTGCCCACTTTGTCCCAAGTGATTGCTCACACCTGGAGAGGAGGGAGCAGCCTACCAATCTACCAACAAGAACTTAACTGCCACTGCAAAAGGATGTGGAGGATAGCAGCCTTAGACTAATTATGACCTAGAACAGCCTTCAGAATAATTATGATGTCATTAGCTTAAATCTACAGTGTGATTACACCCCCAGTGAGTTGTCAGAGATGTTCATGGGAGGTCCACATGCACAGTAAGACTCTGATTTCAAAGTGACCTCCAAATCGTAAAGGTAGGCCCAACTTAGGAGGTATGAAATAACTCCTGCACTTACATCTTGGCCATGCTCAAGGCTCTCTGCCTGTTTGCCTTCTTGCCATGGCAATGGAGATGTATTCACTGTCTGTGGTGAATGTGTCTGGCTTCGTAAACTTTTTTACTCTGAAAGCCTTTCTTTCTCATCCTCAGTAAACTGCATTTCATACTTGCGTTACTTTGGGGTGTCTGGTAATTTTTCATCTTAGGGTACTCAAGAACTAAGGACCCAGGCAGCTACTTGAAATCCTGACATTTTAGGATGTTGCCTTTAAACCCAATATTACCAGATACTGTATCTGCTAGAGACTTGCTCTTGAACTTCCCAACCTCCAGAACTTTGAAAAATAAATGTTTATTATTTAAGCCACCCAGTCTCTGTTATTCTGTTACAGCAGCCCAAACTTACTAAGACAATGTATATTGTTCTGAATTTTGCTTTTTTCTATTAATATTGTATGTTGAGGGAACTCTGATCCCATTTTTCTGTAGTGTAGGTGCCTGCATAAAAAAATGCCTATCTTGAGATCTTTCTGTAATGGTTGCAGAAAGTAGTATTCTTCTTTTATTTAATAGTTGCCTAGAATTTGATCATATGGCTATTCTATAATTTATTGAATCTGTTTTCTATTGACATAATTAGTCATCAGAAGGAGGATACCCTGTTCTAGATGTTTTTCAATGATTCCAGGGCTTGAGTTATTGGAAAGCTCTTTGAGTATTCTATTTGCTTGGATCTGTTTTCTCTACCACAGTCTCACTGACCTGATTTCTTCACCTAACCCTCTAGTCTCCCTGTGTAGATGCTTGGAAGGCAACTTCAGAGTTGCCTGGATGTTGTCATCCCTACCTTTGTTTTAACCTCCTTTTCTAGGCTGTTTCATATCTACTATCCTCTGTTTGCCTGATTATGTCCCTCTGTCATCTCAATTCCTAATCACTGCTGTGCTGTGCCTTACCCCACCTCTGTAGCAATTTTATCCTAGATTGAGTCCATTAGAAGCCTATTCAAAAAGAAGCAGAGCCTGGTAAATTGACCAAATTAATCCCTCTTTATTAAGTGGAAATAAAGCAACAGAGACATTTCAACTATAGAAATAAACAAAAAGAGAAGCAGGAAAATCAAAGCCAAAACCCAGGCCAATTACTGGTATTCAAAAATACCCTCAAGCTTCCAACTCCTCTACCAAGCCCTACTCTGCTCCCAGGGTAAGGCCCCTTTAAATTCAACAAGGTGGCCCCAGTCCAAAGATATCCCGTTGATCTAATTAACTCAGCTTGCTCATCTCTAATCTTCTAGTCTCGCTTTTGTGTACACCACTGTTTTCTCTGTTAAGGCTTTGCTCAGTTTCCTGGTATGGGTTTGAGATGACATTCTGTCTTTTTAGAATAGAATATTTCTCCTCTCTCCCTGGCTTATTGGTTTCTAGTCTCTGGATTCCTGGAATTTTTATGACTATTGCTTTGCTTTAATGTCCCTGTAAACCATAGTCCCTAGGCTTGGGTTCTCACTCCTGAGAGGACAAGGCAGTACTACTTAAAGTCACTGCTGTCTTCTGATGACAGCCTGTGGATTCTGTTTTCTAGCTGCTGGGAGGCCAGTTTATGGCAGTATCAGAATATACAGAATGTGGCAAAGTAAAAACGAGTGGGAAGAGGTGAAAAAAGCCAAAGGCATGGAACAATTTAACAGACTGAAAGAGTTATGATAAAGAAATCTTTAAAAAAATTATGTTAGGGCAGCAGTGATCAGTGTGCCAGAAACAGTGGCGAGGCTGCTCCAGACACTGGTGGCAATGGTGATGGCAGCAACCCCATGGCAGGCACAGAGATGTGGCCCCTGGTTGTGGTACTTTTGCTGGCTTCAGCATCCTGTGGATCAGCTCAGCTACTAGTCAACAAAACAAAATCTGTAGAATATACCGTGTGCAATGAGAATGTTGCCATCCCATGCTTTGTTATTAATATGGAGGCACTAAACACAAATGAAGTGTACATGAAGTGGACATTTAAAGGAAGAGACATTTTCACCTTTGATGGACCTGACAACCATTCCACTCATGACTCAACTTTTAAGACTTCAAGAATCAATGTCTCAGAGTTACTGAAAGGAGATGCCACCTTGATGATGCATCGGAGTAACACTGTGGCAGGAAGCGACACTTGTGAAGTAACGGTAATGAGCAGAGAAGGCGAAACAACCATAGAAGTAAAATATTGTATTAGGTCATGGTTTTCTCCAAATGAAAGTATTCTCATTGTTATTTTCCCAGTTTTTGCTCTACTTTTGTTCTGGGAACAGTTTGGTATTAAAACGCTTCAATATAGATCTGGTCTTATGGATAAGAAAACCATTGGTTTACTTGTTGCTGGACTATTGGTCACCATAATCATCATTGTTGGAGACATTCTTTTATCCCAGGTGAATATTCAATAAAGAATGCTACTGGACTTGGTTTAATGGTAACTTCTACAGGATTATTAATAATACTTAACTACTATGTGTTTTTTTTTTTTTTTGAGACAGAGCCTCAAGCTGTCCCCCTGGGTAGAGTGCCGTGGCATTACAGCTCACAGCAACCTCCAACTCCTGGGCTCAAGCGAGTCTCCTGCCTCTGCCTCCCAAGTAGCTGGGACCACAGGCAC
>CAUYTI010032321.1:0-28850 GCA_963575145.1 Galago senegalensis | reverse complement strand
AAAACTCTGTCTCAAAAGACAGAGATGAGATTAAGAAGGAAATTACCAAATTTTTAGAACAAAACGATAATGAAGACACAAGTTATCAGAACCTCTGGGATACTGCAAAAGCAGTCCTAAGAGGGAAATTTATAGCATTGCAAGCCTTCCTCAAGAGAATAGAAAGAGAGGAAGTTAACAATTTAATGGGACATCTCAAGCAACTGGAAAAGGAAGAACATTCTAATCCCAAATCTATCAGAAGAAAAGAAATGACCAAAATTAGAGCAGAATTAAATGAAATTGAAAACAAAAGAATTATACAACAGATCAATAAATCAAAAAGTTGGTTTTTTGAAAAGGTCAATAAAACAGATAAACCATTGGCCAACCTAACCAAGAAAAAAAATAAAACCTGTAATCTCATCAGTCAGAAATGGTAAAGATGAAATAACAACAGACCCCTTAGAAATCCAAAAACTCCTTAATGAATATTACAAGAAACATAATCCCAGAAATATGACAATCTGAAGGAAATTAACCAATAGTTGGAAGCACACCACCTCCCAAGACTTACCCAGAATGAAGTGGAAATGTTGAACAAGACTATATCAAGTTCTGAAATAACATCAACTAAACTTTTTTTTCTAAAAAAAGTTTCTGAAAACTTTCTTTTTCATCAACTAACATCTTTTTTCTCCCTAAAAAGAAAAGCCCGGGACCAGAAGGCTTCACGTCAGAATTCTACCAAACCGTCAGGGAGGAACTAGTACCTATATTACTCAACCTTTTCCAAAATATAGAAAAAGACAGAATACTACCCAACAAATTCTATGAAGCAAACATCACCTTGATTCCCAAACCAGGAAAAGACCCAACAAGAAAAGAAAATTATAGACCAATATCACTAATAAATATTGATGTGAAAATATTCAACAAGATCCTAACAAAAAGAATCCAGCAACACATCAAACAAATTGTACACCATGACCAAGTGGGTTTTATCCCAGGATCTTCAACATATGTAAATCTATAAATATAATTAATCACATAAACAAAAAATAAATACCATATGATTCTCTCAATTGATGGAGAAAAAGCTTTTGATAATATCCAGCATCGCTTCATGATCAGAACACTTAAAATTGGTATAGAAGGGACATTTATTAAACTGATAGAAGCCATCTACAGCCAACCCACAGCCAATATCGTATTGAATGGAGTTAAATTGAAATCATTTCCACTCAGATCAGGAACCAGGCAAGGTTGCCCATTGTCTCTATTGCTCTTTAGCATTGTAATGGAAGTTTTAGCCATAGCAATTAGGGAAGAAAAGGCAATTAAGGGCATCCATATAAGGGTCAGAAGAGATTAAACTTTCACTTTTCACAGATGATATGATTGTATACCTGGAAAACACCAGCGATTTGACTACAGAACTCCTAGAAGTGATCAAGCAATACAGCAGTGTCTCAGGTTACAAAATCAACATCATAAATCTGTAGCCTTTATATATACCAACAGCAGCCAAGCTGAAAAAACAGTCAAGGACTCTATTCCGTTCACAGTAGTGCCAAGGAAGATGAAATATTTGGGAGTTTACCTAACAAAGGATGTGAAAGATCTCTATAAAGAGAACTATGAAACTCTAAGAAAAGAAATAGCTGAAAATGTTAACAAATGGAAAAACATACCATGCTCATGGCTGGGAAGAATCAATATTGTTAAAATGTCCATACTACCCAAAGCAATATATAATTTTAATACAATCCCTATTAAATTCCCACTGTCATACTTTAAAGATCTTGAAAAAATAATACTTTGTTCTATATGGAATCAGAAACCTCGAATAGCCAAGATGTTACTCAGAAATAAAAACAAAGCAGGAGGAATCCTGCTACCAGACATCAGACTATACTATAAATCAATAGTGATCAAAACAGCATGGTACTGGCACCAAAATAGAGAGGTAGATGCATGGAAGAGAATAGAGAACCAAGGGATGAACCCAGCTACTTACTGTTATATGATCTTTGACAAGCCAATTAAAAACATTGAGTGGGGAAAAGATTCCCTATTTAACACATGGTGCTGGGTGAACTTGCTGGCGACCTGCAGAAGACTGAAACTGGATCCACACCTTTCACCACTAAGATAGACTCTCACTGGATTAAAGATTTAAACTTAAGACATGAAACTATAAAAATACTAGAAGAAAGTGTAGGGAAAACACTTGAAGAAATCGGCCTGGGTGAAAATTTTATGGGGAGGACCCTCTGGGCAATTGAAGCAACATCAAAAATATACTACTGGGACCTCATCAAACTAAAAAGCTTCTGCACAGCCAAGAACACAGTGAGTAAAGCAAGCAGACAGCCCTCAGAATGGGAGAAGATATTTGCAAGTTATGTCTCCTACAAAGGTTTAATAACTAGAATCCACAGAGAACTCAAATGTATTAGCAAGAAGAGAACAAGTGACCCCATCTCAGGGTGGGCAAGGGACCTGAAGAGAAACTTCTCTAAAGAAGACAGGTGCATGGCCATATGAAAAAATGCTCATCATCCTTAATCATCAGAGAAACGCAAATCAAAACTACTTTGAGATATCATCTAACACCAGTAAGATTAGCCCATATCACAAAATTCCAAAAGCACAGATGCTGGCATGGTTGTGGAGAAAAGGGAACACTTCTATACTGCTGGTGGGATTGCAAACTAATACGTTCCTTTTGGAGAGACATCTGGCAGCTAAAAATAGATCTGCCATTTGATCCTATAATTCCTCTACTAGGTATATATCCAGAAGACCAAAAATCACATTACAACAAAGATATATGTACCAGAATGTTTATTGCAACCCAATTCATAATTGCTAAGTCATGGAAGAAGCCCAAGTGCCCATCAACTCATGAATGGATCAATAAATTGTGGCATATGTACACCATGGAATACTATGCAGCCCTAAAGAAAGATGGAGACTTTACCTCCTTCATGTTTACATGGATGGAGCTGGAACATATTCTTCTTAGCCAAGTATCTCAAGAATGGAAGAAAAAGTATCCAATGTACTCAGCCTTACTATGAACCTAGCCAAAGTTTTATAAGTTTCTATGCTTGAGTATTAAGTATGGTGTGTGGGTTTCCTTACTTTTTTCCATGCAAAGTGTAATTGGTATGTATACAAAGAATGAAACACTTTTTTTCCCGACATGCTTCTAGGTTGGGTGAGAGGAAGAACAACATCTATTTTTTTTGTTTTAAATAATTGTTGGAGTGGAGGTTTCAGTTTGGACACAGCACCCCATAAAGAATCAGTGAATTCATGGATACGCATGTGTGCTTTTGTACTTTAGGGCGTCACCGTCCAATAGAACGTCTGTGATGATGGAAATGTTCTGTGTTCCTGCTGTCCAGTATGGTAGCCAGACACTAGCTTTATGTGGTTATGAGCACTTGAGATATTGCTGGTACAACAGAGAAGTTGAATTTTTAATTTTATTTCATCTTAATTTATTTAAATTTTTAAAATTTAAGTGGACACATGTGTGACAGAGCATCTTTAGAAACCAGATCCAGGGCAGTCTCTGACCTGTGTGGTCTGACATCCTGGGCAGCTTGCTTTTGGCCTGGCTGTTGTAGGTCTGTTTGCCTGTCTACAGTGTAGCCTTCACCTCCCCCTGCTACCCTTCCCTTGTCTCCACACACATACAGAATCAGAAGCCCAGAAAACACAGGTGGCTTTAAAGTTGTTTTTTTTTTTAAAAAATTAGGTAATTCTGTACAATTTACTTAGGATTTCTTGGACTCCTAAAATTGCTGGGCTCGGGGACAGTGGCAGTTCAGTGTGGGATGGTATCACAGACAACTCAGAAAAGTCCTGCTAGGGATGGTAAAATCTCAACTCCCTACCCCAACTTTCCCAGGCGGGTCCCAATCTCATTGCTTTTGGCTTTCACATTAGTCCTGCACACTAAGAGAAATCTGTTCTAATTAGGTTTCTTGACTAGACATTGTGGATATATTGTAGGCAGGACTATCTTTTCCCCCTTGTCACACTCGGTAGAAATTAAAAGGACAGAAAATCATCAGGAGTTTTAAGAAACATGGAAGGAGGTCAGATTCTGTCCTGGGTCCTTAATACCACATCGTTCCAACTCATTTAATAAAACTGGAACTTGGTACTTTTCAGTCTGCTGTGAACTAAAGCTTAACCTATGCAAATCCAGAGAGCTCCTTTTCAGCAGATATATATCAGGGCATATTTGCATTGAAGTCACTATACACAGAGGCCAAAGGCATAAATAATTCCAGGTGCTGGAAGGATAAGATTAAAAGCAAAATCACCCTTGGAAACATCCCACTCCTCACTGGTTCCCCAACACAGAATGAGTAATTTAACATCATGTTAAATGTAATATGCTTCATGACTTTGAAATAACATGCCTCATATTTAAAAATAAAAATCATGTTGGGTACGGTGCCTCACGCCTGCATTCCCAGCTCTTTGGGAGGCTGACTTGGGAGAATTGCTTGAAGCGGGAAGTTTGAGACCTGCCTGGGCAACACAGTGAGACCCCTTCTCTCTCTAAAAAATAAAAAAAATGAAAATAAATAAAAATGAAAACCATTACTACCAAGTAATATGACTGACTTTATATAAGAAAGTAAGACCACACACATGGAAATTTATTCTCCCTTTCAAAATAGACAATTTGAGAGGGGAGCTGCTTATCTCAGCTACACTGCCCTTGCTAAACACACTTTTATATCTGTCTTCTGGGCACACAGTCAGCACATCTTTTTGATATTCTTTTAAACATTAAATCACATTGTGACGTGATAGTGGATTAAATGTGGAGGAGTAGCAAGTGCTTACCAGGATTACACATAATCACAAGTAGGTTTAACTTCTTTACTTTGTTTTTCATTTTTGAACAGCCAGGATTCAGAATTACTTAGGTGAAGAAAAGTTGGGTGATAAAATTGGACAGCACAACTTTGGCCAAAACCTCATGCTTTACCTCATGCTATTTAGTTTTCTCAGCTACCACACAACATAAATGCAAAGGCAAGGGAGAACATCCACTCTCCCTGGTGCTTAACTGAGGGAGATGAATGCCAACTGGGCCATGGGGCCAGAAGATGAGTCCCTGCATATAAAAACAGTTACTAAAATAATGTTCCTTTATAGTGGCAAGAAGGGTAGGGGGACCTGTCACCTTTATCAAAGAATGGGAAGTCTGGTTGTCGTGCTTGTATCTTTTGCCTTCTTTGCATGTATACTGCTGAACTAGGCTGTGTGTCTAGCTACCTCTGGACAGGCCTGGCCACACCTCTTAAAGCCACTGTGCTCTGCTCAGTCTCTTTTCTTCCTGAGACTGGCAGAGGGTGGAGGGATTCTGGCATGTGGCTCTGGGCTTAGAATAGGAAACTAGGATGGGACAGGTCCCTGCTTATGATGCCAGCCTTGATCACATGATACAACCTACCTTATTAGATTCTTCCTAGTTGAATTCAGAGGCACAGGTTGTCTTCCCTTTCCTCCCTCTGTCAGAGTGCTTTGTAAGTGCATGGGCTACCTCCAAGTGAAACTTCTAACTCACAAAGTGAAAAGAGATGATCTTGTCCTCCTGTTAATAGCCCTCTAATCATGCCATTGTCTTTAGTGGCATTCTCTTCAGTGTTGTACAGAAGTAGAAATTTATACTCAGAAAGGCTCAGTGACTTTCCCAAAATCTTACATTGAGAAGTTATGAGCTGAGATTAGGATAGAATCTATGGAAGCAGTGTGCTGGAGCTGGCTGCACTAGCTCTTGATAAACCAATTATTTTTATCTCTTACTTTATCTTGCTGTGCAATGATATCGTGTTGGTATCTTAAAATGAGCCATGATAGGAGGATTTACACCATGGGAATGGGCAAATGCTACAAATCAGAGCTTTAACCCTCCCCACAGGAGAACTGCTTGTTAAACTTTTACTGACAAACAAGACAAAAACATTTACCAGCACACCACTGGCTCTTTCTAACTCCAAAGTCCATATTCTCATCACTGTTTTGTGGTTCTTCAAAGGTTTAACAATACCGTGGGCTTGAAAGAGTCACATTTCTACAGCCTGGCTCATTTAGATTACATGCATCATTTACAAAGCCAGGGACTTTTCCCTGAGTGGGCCAGGTAAGTGGGTTGGGTTCCAGGGCCAACCACCCCAAAGAGAAGTACCTCAGCATTGGCTACCCTTTTGCACCGAGCCTTATGGGCTCTGTATGTATCTGCTGCCTACAAAGGGAATCAGGTGAGTGTAGCTGATGGCAGCTCTGTGAACACACTCTCAACTTGTGTTGTACTGACAGAGTTGTGGGAAGTTAGTACTGCTCATTTCACGTACCAAAAAAAAAAAAATGCGTGTAGAACTCATTAGTGTCTGAGAGGCAAATAGAGACGATGGGAAGTGTAGGAAGTATCACGTGTTTAAGCCTGAACTGTATTTAGTTACATGGCCTGGGGCAAGTACCTTTCTTTCTATGCACCAGTGTCCACATCTGAAATGTAAAGACATTATTATCCTTGAAGTGACGAACTGGACATTGTATAAATGTGCAACATACCTGCCACAGTGGTTCTCTTAGGCACACAGCAAATGCTCAGTACATCGTGGCTTGGAATAAACTAAATGTCTGTGGACATGGAACAAACTAGTTTCTCCTACAGCTGATGGCTAAATTCTTATATATTCAGGTCATTTATAATACAGCTATAAAATTCTCCCAGTTAGAAAACTCACTGTCAACAAGGGCTACATCTGAGTGTAACTTCTACCCCAGAAGTCCGTATTGCTTGTATTGGACAGCAGGAAGGGGGTGCAGAGAGGAGCCCTGTGGTGCAGCTGCAATTCCATCTGTCCTACTACAAGCTATGATCTTTGGATTTCAGAATCTGTTTCCTTCTATGTAAAAGGGGAACATATAACCCCATCTACCACATAAACTGTTTGAATTAGCTGTGATTTTTATGAAAGTACTCTGCACATTTCTTGATATGATGAATGTTAGTAGTTTTTTTTCCTTTATTAAATGATAACTGTGTATGTTGATGCATTTATGGAGTACAATGTACTGATTTGATATACAATGTGGAAAGCGTACATCAAACTGATTAGCATAACCATTACCTCACTTACTGTTGTGGTAAGACATTTACACTCTATTCTTAATAGTTTTGAAGTGTAACATTTCATTATGCACGTTAGGTAAGGTCATTTCTGTTATCATTGCTAACATGGATTTTTAAAAGTCTGATGTGGTGACCCATGTATGTTTAGAGACAATCACATTTCAGAGGTCAGTCAGGCTGAGAGGAGTGTTGGAAGGAGGGTCTCTGGAAGCCCTGCTGCCCTGGGAGCTTGGGCATGGTCTAGGCTAGCAGGTATGAATGAAGACCTTAGTTCCTGGCTTAATTACTAAGATGGTTTATATGTAATCATTTATAGGTGGGGTGTGGTGGCTCATGCCTATAATCCTTGCACTCTAGGAGATAGAGGCAAGATTGCTTGAGGCCAGAAGTTCAAGACCAGCCTGGGTAAAAGCAAGACTCTATCTCTACTTAAAATAGAAAAACTAGCTGGGCATTGTGGTGGGCACCTCTAATCCCAGCTACTTAGGAGGCTGAGGCAGGAGATGGATTGCTTAAACCCAGGTGTTTGATTTTGCTGTGAGCTATGATGATGCCACTGCACTCTACCCGGGGCAATAGAGTGAAATGTCTCAAAAAAATAAATAAAAATAAATAAAAATAATTTTATAAAACAAAGGAAGAAAAGTAAGTTTGACTCCATGTGGTCTAGACAAGGGCCAGGACAAACAACGTAAGAACACTGGATCGCTTGTTACTATTGATTTATGTTTTGGGTGATGGTGTGGTAATTGCTCTTGCTTTGTGTGCTGGGTGTTTCCTAGAAGCTGTGTTGCTAAAGGGAGTTGGGAGAATCAATATGGATCAAGATAATTGAAAGCGAGTTTTGCACGAAGAGCCCCGCAGTGGAGGGCAGCTTCTTCTGTGCTGTTTTCAGTGTGGGAATGTGCATTGGCTTAGAATTTAATGAAAATGCCCATGAGAACAAATGATGCATTGCCAATTTTTTAGCCTCTTTGAAGAATTCCCCAAGTGTTAAGAGACTTAGAAATTAAACGGAAAGGCTTACATAATCACTAATTTGGTTGCAAGGTTCTGGCCATTCCTATCAAGTAGGGTACAGCTTTCTCTGGCCCCTCTGTGACTCAAGCTGTTGGCAGATTTATCTTAATTATTATTGGACAGTGTCATATAGAGAAATGTGGCTGGCCTTTCACAGAGGTCCCCAACTCTCCCTTACAGAAGTGATTGTGTTGAAAGACTACACTGGAAAGCAGGCAACCAGAGTTTAGTTAAAATTCTGCAACTATTTCACCAAGAATTCACTTTCTGAGTGTCAGATTTTTCATCCATAAACTAAAATCATTGAGCACTAGACCAATGGCAAACATTCTTCAGATTCTGATGAAATCTGTGGTTTGTCTTTCATAACAAAGCACATACACATGTGTACTTAATTTCATAAGTACCCAGACTCTTGGAACCTTTAGTTAAATTATGGTAACAATTTCTTTTAATTCTTGGATCAAGTACTAGTATATTTTCTTATATATAAATTAATAATTCTTTTCATTGTCCCCTAATTAGACAACCAAATGATCCAAATTAATTTTATTTTCTTGCTCTGACATCCTGCAAAAGCTATTCCAATGAATGTTTGCTTCCATTTTCTAATATTGTCTCTGAAATTCTTGCTACCAGAAAAATGAAGAATCTTACAATCTATTCGTGTTAGATCTTACTATTAGAAAAATGAAGCATCATATACTCTATGAGGCCTCTTGCCTTGTAAAACAGTGAATTTTGAGCCAAAATGACACACTGTATAATCTCACCATGTCTAGGAAGTGACTGGTGTGAAACTTTTTTGACTTTGGTGCAAAATGTGCAGTACAATCCGACAGAGGTCTTGGGACTCTAACCGTAGATGTTACAGAGTCCCAGGAACTTTGTATCTTTCCAGTGTGTCCTTATTAAGGGTAGGGACCAATGACAATGTTCCTTTTTAGGAAGGGATCATTTGGTGAGAACGATCATGACAGTAGGGTCCAAACTAATTGCTATCTCGGACTACAAGCAAAGTAACATTGAATGGGCTGTCCCCAACTTCCCAAGCCTCAGCCACTAGCTGATGGTTCCAGGCACTTGTGCAGCTGCTTACAATGTGCCTGCTCAGCTGTTCAGGGGTTTCTTATGGAGAAGCAAGAATCCAATGTACTCAATTCTAACATGAAGGTAGTAGATGAGCTAATTCAGGGGGGCTGGGCTAGGGGATTGAGGGAGCAGGGAGAGGGGAGGAGGGAGGTGCAGGGATTGCATGTGTACATGCAGGAATTTGTTCCTTCTAAAGGCTCTGAGGGGGAGTCAAGGTGTATGGCACACCTCTTGGGGGAGGGACACAATTATAAGAGGAACTTTACCTAACGAATGCAAGCAATGTAACCTAATTCTTTGTAGCCCCAATGAATCCCAAACAATAAAAAAAAGAAAAAAAAAGAAAATACTGTATACATACAATGTCTATCCCATAATACATAATACACAAAACAAATACATCATAATACAAGCCTCTTGTGCCACAGACCGCCTGTTCCCCCAAAATTATAGTACGGTAATTTACGAGTTTTTGAGTAGAAGAAAACATTTTCTCATCAAATATTTCACAGACTCATGTATAAATGCAGTTCTACTTTTAGTACTACTGATGGAAAAAATGTCTGGCTGTAACACTTCCAAATGGAATTTGTAGATCGATCATTAATTCTACACACTTTCAAAGGTATGACACTGTTTAAGTGAGGCAGGAGTTTCATTGTTACCCTTGGTCCCACCCAGGCTCTGTGGCCGACAGGTGTACAAAACACAGATATTGTCCTGGAGGGCGGTGGTGTTTATCTACAGCCATTGCTCCTGCTCTGGCCCCGCTCCTCAACCAAAACAGAGACTGAGGGCAAGGCAGGCTGTGTAGTTCTGCTAGCTAAAACTCTATTTAGGAATCAAAGCTTAATAGGATCAAGGGCCATCTGAATCTATACAGGGGGTAGGGGACAATTTCTGCACCTCACTGTCATGAGCACTGTCCCCCACTCCAAAATTCATGTCTGCCCAGAACCTCAGAATAGGGTCTTTGCAGATGTAAATCAGTTAAGGGACGATGAAGTCATACTGGATTAGAGTGGGCCCTAACTCCAGTGACTGGTGTCCTTGTAAAGGCAGAGGTAGAGATTGGAGAGACGTATTCCTGTCAGGAAAACACCATGGATTGTCAGCAACCAGAAGTTAGGAGGGAAGCATGGAATAGATTCTCCCTCAGAGCCTGTAGACCAGTGGTTCTCAACCTTCCTAATGCCGCAACCCGTTAAAATAGTTCCTGTGGGTCACGACCCACAGGTTGGGAACCGCTGCTCTAGAAGGAACCCATTTTGCCACCACATTGTTGTTGAGTTCCATGGCCTTCAACACTGTGATGGAATAAAGTTTTGCTGTTTTAAGCTCCTCTGTGGTACTTTGTTATGGCAGTCTTAGAAAATGAATACAGCACATATACTAATTTTTTCATAGTTCTGATTGATTGAAGTTTCTCCCTCATGTACTCCCAAAGGAATAAATGTTTATGGCAAAATGTTTAGAACATAGAGCTAATGAAAAGCGAAAAACCCCTCACCTCTTATGCCTCCACTTGGAGATAACTACCATAAACATCTTGCCCTCTATTCTTTCTGGTCTTTTGTGATAGAAATGTGTGTACACATTTTTTTTTTAAATTTCAGATTACCAATGTCTACGTTTCAGCACGTCACTTCTGAGTAGGTAAGTGCAGACAAATGAAAACATATGTAACCCAGTTCTTTTTAATACCTTCAGATAACAGTCCTGACCATTTTAAATCTTTCTCTAAACCAGGGAGCAGCCCTTTCAGCAGGGAGGCCCCCTGTTTGTGACAGACAGATGCTGACAGGCGCCCAGTGAATTTAGCACGTAGCTACAGCTTCTGTTCAACTCCACAATGCCCAGGAGATAAGAGGAAATTGGTAGTGTGCAAAACCCTTGACAGCTTCTGGGTTAAGACTTAGTGTGTTTTTATCATTGGGTCTGTACACACACACACACACACACACACACACACACAGAGTCTTTGAAGGTTTTCCCTGTGGAACAGGGTTATTTCAAAATAGCATATGGTGAAAATGTTACACAAGCTTTGAGCTCCTGACAGGTTACAGAGGAAAGTTGCTCTTGGCAGCTCAGAGTAGGCCCTGAAACTTGGCCTGCTACTTCCCTAGCTATGGAGCTGCGGTGTTAGCTGCATCAGAAGTGAGTGGTGGAGAGAAGAGGAGTGAGACAGGAGAGCATCCTTAGACCAAAAAACCGCAGAGGACTCAGGGCCAGAGTCACCCGGGACCAGAGGGAGGTCCGTGTCCTTCCCCCCAAAGGCTAGTATTGGCCTGAAGAAGCTCAGAATAGCACAATGTAGGGTTACAGAGTTCCCAAGAATACCTCACTACAGATGGAGGGAAACTGAGCCACCCTCAGAGGAAGGACATCCCTGGAACTCTCTGATGCAGGTGCTTGGAATGAAACATCTTTGTAGCTATTTATCAGCACAGGTGGTGAGCCCTGCTGCCTGGCTGGCCCAGTGTGCAGACACAGCAGGCCTGGGAGGTTTTCTTTCTTTCCCAGGACCCCTTTCTTTCTTCCTCCCTCCCTCCCTCCCTTCCCTCTTTCGTTCTAGTAACTTGAATTATTTTCCAAGATATAAAAAGTAGGAGATTTCATGCCAATGGGGTGTGTTTGGGGGAATTCTTTGGCTTTCCTAGAAAATGCAGATTTGGCATCACTTGGCTTTCACATTGCCGTTATTGGTCGAAGCTGAGTAGTGGCTGTCTTTAGATGGGCCCCCTGCTGTCCACCTCCCCATGGCTGCTGGTTCAGCCTCCCTCTTTCCACTCTTGCCTGGCCCAGGTGACGTTCTGAGGTTGATCTGTGACATTAGCAGGACACACTGTTTTCCATGACATGTCATCATGTTCATTTGTGCCAGTGTGTAGGTAGAGAGGCCTGGAGGCCCTTGTTCTGATTTCCTTCCACAGACACATCTTTTGTCTTTTAGAGTTTCACATCCCACCTGACCTCAGGTTCCTCATGTAGGCAAGGCGGGACTGGCTGGGTGGAGGTACTCGGACTCCTCCCACTCAGGGAAATGCAAAGGGAAGCTTACTGGGACTGGTAGCAAAGGCTGAGCATGGGGACCCTTTTACTCTGGATTCAGGCAAGAAAGAGATACATAGTGTGTAGAAATTTGGGGGGTTTTTTGAGACAGAGTCTCACTCTGTCACCCTGGGTAGAGTCCCATGGCATTATAGCTCACAGAAACCTCAAACTCCTGGGCTTGAGCAATCCCATTGCTTCAGCTTTCCAAGTAGCTGGGGCTCAGGCACCAGCCACATGCCTAGTTAGTTTTTCTATTTTTAGTAGAAAAGGGGTCTCACTCTTGCTTAGGCTGGTCTCAAACTTATAAGCTAAAGCAATCCACTTTCCTCAGCTCCCAGAGTGCTAGGGTTACAGGCATTATAGCCACTGTGCCCAGCCCTATAGAAAATTTATCTCTTACAAAACCAACTGAAAGTTTGCCTGTTTCTTGTGATTAAATAACCAAAAAATTAACAGTTTGTTGGTCTGTGCTGTCAACAATCACTGTGGCTGTGCTGAACTTTCATAATATATAAACTTAAAAGTAGCATAACACATGACATTAAACTCTGTAATTGACGTGGCAGTTTGTTGGAAGAGCTCGGTTATACACCACTTGTCACTCGTGGACATTAATCAGAATGTGTTTGCTTTTCTTGGCGTTTGTTATTGTTTAGAATCCCTTTGAGCACTGTCTGGGTGCAGCTCATGTCTCCAGTGCCTGTGGAACTACAGTTGCTTGTGTTTCAGAGTAAACAATGACTGAACAAGGAGCAGAGAGAAGAGAAAGAACTAGACTTGGTTCAATTGCCATTCTTTGTGACCACTTGGAATTTTTATTTATTTAAAATTTTATAACTTTGTAAGGGTTATACAGACACACACACATATATAGGATATATGCATGTGTATATATATGTCACATTTAAGTAAGTTGAAACAATTTATACATGAAATAGTTTACTGAAATGGAAGAGGATCTGTAAAATTTAAATTTATTCTTTTTAAAAAAATATTGTTTTAAAACTGAGGAGCGGACCAAGAAAAAAAAAGAGCATGATATCAATGGTATGATTTAGTTGTCTATCTAATTTGTGGCTTTGCAGACACTTTGGTTTTTTAAAAATGTACATATTAGTTACTGGAGAGTTGTTTATATAAAATATTACCATATTACTCTGTAACCAAAGAATCACATTTCAAAACCGTTAAGTAAATATGCAACTTTTGAATAAGTAATTGTGCTTTTCCTTCCCATTTGTACTATAATGTTTTCTCTAACATTTTAATTCTATTTTTATTGTTTAATCATGACTTTTCAGATATTAAGTTCAATGAAAGTGAATTTTCACTGTGTTTCTTCTCAGGTCATTATTGTCGTCCTTTTCATTCAAGATTATTCTTAAAAGCAGCAATGCTGTGGCAGAGAGGAGGGGATGTGAGTTAATAAGCGACTGCCTGGGCAGTCAGACGCACCTGGTGGGGCTCCATGGGGATCTTAGCATCCGTGCAGGTGAGGCTGAGATGTTTTGGTAGGAACCAGGAGGGGCCAGAGCTCCTTTGCCTCCTGTGCAGCTGGGAGGGAGAGCATCCCTGCACCAGGAGCCCCGCTCCAGCTGCCATGGGACCTGATCTGAGAACTGCCACCATCACCCCCACTGCTTCCAGACTGGTTTTCTGCTTTCACTCTTCTTTTCTTCAATTTCAGATTAATATGAGGGTACAAATAATTAGCTTACATTATTTCTGATTGTTAGGTAAGTTCAAGTTGTAGTTGAACTACACCGGGAGGGTGCTGTATACCCTCACACTGTGCACATTAGGTGAGCGCTCACCAAGGCTCCCTCTGCCCCTCTCCCGTTTTCTCTCCTCCTCTCCCCACCTTGCATTTAATTGTTTTTCTCTCCTGTGTCCCTCTTGACTGGCTGTCACATCGCAGCATATTTCCACAAAGCAGTTTGTCATACTGCTAAAGGTGAATTAAGCCAGACTTGGTTCACATCCCCTTCAACACCCTCCTTCCGTGGGGTCACTGGGCACCTGGGCCTCTGTGTGTCAACCCCTCCTGGCCTGGGCACCTCTCTACCCTGGCCTCTGTGCTGCTGTTCAAACACACTAGGCTCATTTCTGTGTTAGAGCATGAGTTCCAGTCTCCGTCTGGACTGTTGCACGCCGAGATTGCTCTGAGACCCAGTCCTTGCCCCAGATCTGCCAGTGTTCTCCTCCCCATGACCCCAACAGCACTGTCTAAACCAGCCTGCCTTTTCCTCCGCCCAGGCTTCGTCCTGCTGAGCTCTGCTTCACAGCACTTAGCATCACCCTGTCCTTCGTTTATCATTTGTTTACTTATTTCTAGGTGGACTCTTTACCCACTAGAAGCTGAGCATCCAAAGGCAATGCTCACTGTTCTCACGCACACTGGTTTATGTCTTGAGAACTCAGAGCCTGGCATGTCATGGCCACTCAGTAAATGCTTGTTAGACGTTTGAATGAATGGATCTTACAGGTTTCTTCTAGACTTCTGGACTGATGTTTCTAGCACCTATTAATCATCCCTTACCATGTTAGGAGTTGGCAGTTTTCTGAAGAATTGAGAAAGTGGTCTTCATTTCAAGGAGGCTTGTAACAGGAAGTGTGGGTGACTCGGGTGGTTGGGTAGTCACAGCAGCATCATTAACTTACTAAACTACATAGCAGAAAACCAAACCCAAGCTGTCTGAGGGTAATGGGGGGAAAGAGAAAGTGATCAGGAGCTGAAGGAGAAGTTTGCTTGTCCCGGGGCCCTGTCCCATCCAAGGCTTGTTTCAATGGTCCCCTAAAGTCCTGCTTATGTCTCATCTTCAGAAGAGGTGAATGTTTTAAAGGCTCTTGCCTGCATGGATAGTCGTTGTTTTGAAGTGTTATCTTTCTTGAATTCTTATACGTAAACAAGGTACTATCACAGTGTAAATGATGAGGGTGAAATATTTTATTAGCCCCCCTTTTCATAGTTTTCAAAGCCCTTTCTCTATCTTTTTTTCTATATTTTTTTGTAATCCTTACATGGTAATTCTTATTATTCTTACAGATGAAGTCAGTGAGGCTCGGGGAGGTTAAATGTCACACAGCAAAACTGACAACCTTTTGAAGGTAAGGGGACTCATGCAAGAGAAGCGCCCAGAAGGCAGAGTCCTGGGGATGTAGCCTAGGAAGATACTAGACCTTCCAAGTACTCTTTCTCACTAACCAGTTGGCAATCCCTGTTAAGAAATTCACTGTCTGAGACCCAGGGTGGTGGCTCATGCCTATAATACTAGCACTTGGGAGTCTGAGGCAGGTAGATTATCTGAGCTCATGGGTCAGATCAGCATGAGCCAGAGAAAAACCTTGTTTCAAAAATTAGCCAGGTGTTGTGATGGGTACCTGTAGTCCCAACTACTCAGGAGGCTGAGGCTAGAGAATACTTGAGTCCAAGAGTTTGTGAGCTGTGACACCACAGCACTTTACCCAGGGTGACAAAGTGAGACTCTATCTGCAAAAGAAAAAAAAATAAAAAGAAATCCACGTTCTTGAATCTTATTGTCTTCAACTCTGATGTGAAGGAATTTGACTAGAATCACTGATTCCTCAATGTGGGTACATATCAGAATCACAGGCCTTTGCTTAGCAGCAAATAGTTTTTTCAGTAGCAAATAGTTTTTTGAGCTCTCAGGCAATTTGCTTGGCCTATCCAGGCTGATGCCTGCTGTCCTGGAGCTGTCTCTGGAGAGCCTACCCTTTCCCTCTGCAATGTGCCCAGGGTATCTTTCCCGAGGTCCCTTCCCCATCTGACTCTGCTTCTCTCTGAGAATCAGAGAATGTCCCCAAGGAATGAGTAGGAGAAATACATTTTTTCTCCACTCCCCAGATGGGGTGGAATCTTTAGTGAATGGCAATAAGACAGTACCTTTAAGTAGAAACTTATCCTTTTGAAGATGAGCCCCTCTGAGCAGGAATTGCACCATCGAGGCTATCTCAAACCTTTGGCATTCTCCACTTTCACTTAATCTAAGCAGGATAAGCCACTCCCTTCCCCAGTAATAACTCCTTTGGCCACTTCCCAAAATCACAAAAACAAAATTTCTTTAATAAATTAATTAATTATTGTTTCAGGTTAATTAAAGCTACAAAGAATTAAGTTATAATGTTTACATTTGTTATGTAAAGTCTCTCTTATAGTTGTGTCTCCCCCACCCCCAACAGGTCTGCCATACACCCAGTGAACATCCTTGTCCACTGTTCCCATTAAGTGGGAGCACACCCATTGCCCTCCCTCCCCCTCCTCCCCTCTCCCTCATCCTCTTACCCTCCACTTTGAATTGATTTAAGTTTTTCTCTTATGTGAGTATTAGATAGTCTACTGGCTTCATATTAGTATTAAGTACTTTGGATACTTGCTTTTCCATTCTTGAGATACTTTGCTAAGAAGAATGTGTTTCAATTCCATCCAGGTTAATATAAAAAATGTAAAGTCTCCATCTTTTTCTGTGGCTACAAAAGCCAAATTTCCAAGTATCCTCTGATTTACTTCATTTTTCTTTATTCTTATTAGCTTGTCTGGCAGTAATATATTTGCATGACAATTAGTCTCTTTTGAATTAAACATTTGGGTAATTTTGCTGAGGCCATATGGCTATCCAATATTGGCACTATTTTTGTAATAAAAGTCTCAAATAAACACATGGGTGTATACATACACAGCATACAGAATAATACCATTTGGTTTCACTTCCTCTCTTGTTTTTCAGTACAACATTTTAAAAATTGAATGAGAAATTGCACTTTAACATTCCACAGTGCCAGTTAAGGCCATTACTGCAATACATTTTTCAGGGGAAAATGTCCTTCATTTTGAGGGGCCCCTCATTCATAAGCATGAGTCAGGGAAACCACAGGACGAGTCTGTAATGGAAATGCTGCTACTCTGCTTATAATTACAACCTACACTCCATGTAGACAGGCAGAACGACCACGGCAAATAGCCCCAATTAGGAAATGACATGTTGGGTGAAAATTCCCCAAACAAAGGCCTTTCTCAGTGACCCAACTTCCTCACACCCCTCACTCTCCCAAAAAAACAAGACTGGACCAAATGTGGGTAAGAACACAGAAGGCTTGGTTTGCTTTCAGAGGTCCATCCAGGGACGTTGTCCCTTGGTGGTGTGCAGGCTCCATTTCTTACAAACAAAGGGCCTGTTTGCAACCTGGAGGGAAACCCTTTGTCCTGGGCTGGCCTCTTGCATGGAGCTCACGGAATGAGAATTTTTTGATCCCCTTTGGGGATCAGGGAGGGGCAGGTAAAATGGGTGCCAAGAAACCTGGAAATATCTCTTTTTCCCTATGTCTTCTCTTTCCCCATAATAAGCAAGGAGGTAATGATCTGCTTCTTATCTATTTTTATTATGAAAACTTACTGTTCTTAACCATCATGATAGTAGAAAGTGAAGTGGGATTTTCAGTATCAGTTTGAGAGTGAAAACATTAGTTATAAGCTTGAATTTTAGATGGGTCCAAATCCAAGGTTTCTTCATCAAGACAAGGAAGGTCAAAAGTACAGGAGTTTCATGTGAAAATCATAGTCATAAAAATAAAATAAAAGTAATAATATGATGATGATAATGTCCCAATGTTACTACCCTATAGGTTAACATGAAAACATAAAACAAACTTACTTTTGTTTCTCTTAGTCCCTTTTAACCTACTTGGTCAAGTCACAAGTTCTTTCCTTGTCCTCTGTGAAAACCCTGAAAAGGTTTCAGACTGTTCTGATCACTCTTAGCTCACTTTAACACATACATTCTCAGGTTAGTAATTAGCAATACCCAGTTCTGGCTAAAATGAAGAAGGAAGAAAACGTGAAGTGTTAGCAAGGGTCTAAAGCAATCAGAATTCTCATCACTACTGGTGGGGTTGTAAACTTTAAAGCCACCTTTGAAAATTATGGGGCGATATTTGCTAAAGAGGAAAAAAAAGTATATTGACACACACATCACATATATTACATGAATACATAGATTATATATACAAGGTGGCCATAAAGTTTGTGTGCAATTTAAAATTGTTGCTATGGCCCTCCTGCATATAAAATTGTCTATGACCTCATCAACTCCACTTCAAGGTGTATGTACAGAAATGTGTACATAGATTAACCACATGCCATGTATTAAAATGCTCAGAGCACACTGTGTACAATAATCCAACCTGCAAAGTACTCACATTCCTGTCATCTGTGTAAGGACTAGGTGAATTTAGGTACAGTCATCCCAATGAATACTGCAGGAGGAAAACACAATCTCATGTACAGGGGCATATATAAATAAGGACGACTCTCAGAAGCGTAATGCTGAGAGAAAGAAGCCAGACAGAGAAGTGTCCATACACAGGGTGCCAAAAAAGCATACACATTTTAAGGAAAGAAAAACCTATATGAAAATTGTCATACTGAACATACATCAGTAATAAAAGATGAATACAAGTCAGCTTGAGCACCTCTTAGAATTGCAGAAGCCAAATGTGACTTGAATAATACTAACTGAACACGGTTTTTTCCTTTATTAAATGTGTATAGATTTTTTGGCACCCTCTATATTATAAGATTTTTTTTATAAAAAACAAATACAAGTAAAAGGAATCTATGCAGTTGGAAAATGACAACAGCAGTTACCTTACTGTGTGTTAGGGACAAGGGCATTGACTGGAAGAAAGCACGAGGGGCCTCTGAGTGGCAGGTGATTTTCTGTTTCTTGACCATGGGGACTGTCCCATGACTGTGGTCTGTGAAAACTTACCCAGCTGCGTGTGTGGGATTTGTCCTTTTCCATGCGCATATCATATTTCAATAAAACAGTAACGAATCTTAGGTCCTCTGTAATAATCCAAGCTCCCCCACCTCCTGCAGGCTATTGGGTACGGGTGTCTGACCCTGAGGCTGTTGAGAAGAGGGAGGGGAAGGGCATGAGAAGAATTAGAAAGCTGTCAGCTGACAGGAAGCTGGGAGACTGGACGTTGATGGAGCTCCTCTCAGACCTTCACCTCCAAGCTCTGTGAGTGTTGGCTGCTAATGGCTCAAAGTTGCTCTCCTTTTGGGAGAATTTGCCTTTGGCCAAATGGAAGCCACTTTTTCTGAGTTATGACCCTGTCTTTTTCTAATTACCCCACACTGCTTCCTCCCCTTCTCCCATGACCAAGGGACAGGAAGGTAATAGATCCTTTCTCCAGGATAAATCAATAGGACAGGTAGGAGATGGCCTCTCCCAGAGACTACTTTTTTTCTCTCTTTTGCATCCCTCCGCTTTTCCTTCAGCCTCCTCTGAGAGCACCCCCAGTAAACCACTTCACAGGAATCCCTATTTCAGACTCTGCTCTGGGAGCCCAACCAAACACAGCCGGCCTTGAACTCCACAAGCCTGGGAACAGTTGAAGGTGGATGCTTTGTCCTTATTTCTTTGTAGAGCTTCTCCATTCAGTGATAGTCTTTTTTTTTTTTTTTGTTAAATCATAACTGTGTACATTAATACTATCATGGGGTACAGTGTGCTGTTTTTATATACAATTTGAAATATTTTCATCAAACTTGTTGACATAACCTTCATGTCATTTTCTTAGTTATTGTGTTAAGACATTTATATTCTACATTTAGAAAGATTCACATGTACCCTTATAAGATGAACAATAGGCATGATCCCACCAATCAGCCTCCCTCCACCCATCCTCCCCCCTCCTTCCTCTGCCCTTTCCCTATATTTTTGAGCTATGATTGAGCTATAGCTTTCCTATGAAAGCTATAAATTAGTTTCATAGTAGGGCTGAGTACATTGGATACTTTTTCTTCCATTCTTGAGATACTTGGCTAAGAAGAATATGTTCCAGCTCTATCCATGTAAACATGAAGGAGGTAAAGTCTCCATCTTTCTTTAAGGCTACATAATATTCCATGGTATACATATACCACAATTTATTGATCCATTCGTGGATCGAGGGCCACTTGGGCTTCTTCCATGATTTAACAATTATGAGTTGGGCTGCAATAAACATTCCAGTACCAATATCTTTGTTGTAATGTGATTTTTGGAATTCTGGATATATACCTAGTAGAGGAATTGTAGGATTAAATGGCAAGTCTATTTTTAGTTCTCTAAGTATTCTCCAAATATCTTTCCAAAAGGGATGTATTAGTTTGCATTCCCACCAGTGTAGAAGTAGCAGTGTAGAAGTGTTCCCTTTTCTCCGCATTCATGCCAGCATCTCTGTTTTTGGGATTTTGTGATGTGGGCTAATCTTACTGGAGTTAGATGATATCTCAAAGTAGTTTTGATTTGCATTTCTCTGTTGATTAAAGATGATGAGCATTTTTTTTTATATATCTGTAGGCCATGCACCTGTCTTCTTCAGAGAAGTTTCTCTTTACTTCCTTTGAGCATACTGAGATGGGATCACTTGTTCTTTTCTTGCTAATATGCTTGTGTTCTCCGTGGATTCTGGTTATTAAACCTTTGTCAGAGACGTAACCTGCAAATATCTTCTCCCATTGTGAGGGCTCTCTGCTTGCTTTACTTACTGTTTTCTTGGCTGTGCAGAAGCTTTTTAGTTTGATGAGGTCCAAGTAGTGTATTTTTGATGTTGCTTCAATTGCCCAAGGAGTTTCTTCTCATAAAATTTTCGCCCAGGCCTTGATTGTGACCTGAACTTCCATGTATGTTCACCTTACAGGGCAGCTTGCCTTGTTGCAGCAATACTTAGCTGATTCTTATCCACTAGTAACGGAAGGAGATTCTTGTTTTTAATTGATAAAGTTGAACCTGGTTTTCCATTGTCCCAATTTTGTCTCATCACTTTAACATTGACAGAATACTGTTTTTCCTGTCTTTATGGAAAACATTTCCTTTCTCTCTTGCCATCCAGGCAAAATGTATCTCACTCAATCCTTACTTAAAAGATTCAAAAATACTAATCTTCATTTTCAAAATGCCAAATATTCTGCGCGAGGCCTGCGGAGAAATTCATCAGAGAATTTTTGTGATGTGAAAATGACATGGGTGTATTTCCTTAATCTGCACGTCACTCTAAGGTACCAATTATTATGTTCTAATTGGAAATGATAAAACTGAGAATTTGAATTTAAACATATTATGTTTTTCAAGACCATAAGGTTGGTACTGTGTGACATAGGAAAGTAATCCCTGGTTTTCAAATGGTAAAGACAGTGTTTTGTTTTGTTTTTTAAACTATACCAAGCTTCATATTGATATTTGAATAATGTATCAAAAATATTATGGGTTCAATCACTTATAGAACTTATATCTTTACCTTAATAGCTATAATAATATGGAATAATATTTTAATAAAAATATTAATGAAATCGCACCCATAAAGCCTGGATTCAAATTCAAATGCTTTTAGGCATGATATATGACTTCGAGTGAGTATTTTGCAAAATTTCCCATCTCTGAGGGGCAATAAGAGAGACTACGTGGGGAAATTAACAATGTATTCCTTTTATAAAAGAGCATTTAAATCTGATTTTTAAGGTTGGTTTTCCTCCTCCAGTCAGCTGTCAAACAAGAATGCCTAATTCAAAGAAGAAAAGACAGGGGATTGAACTGACATCTTTTATTAGTCCCTAAAATGACTAAAAACTTCTATTTTCACTGGGAAGTACAACATTACTGCCTACAAAGGCAAGTGTATCTTTAAAAGAATTTAATTGCATACAGACAGATACAGCTGTCAGAAAATATTAGAATGTAGGATGTTGCCTTAAAAATGTTTGGGATATTTTCAGTTGATGAAGGTAAATGAAAACCCTACATGACTATAAATTCCACCTTGTGTTTAGTGTCACAGTATCAGTTACATAATTCATGACCGCTGTGCAAAGAAGGTTGAAAAAAGCTGGTGACATTATATATTTGTATATTTGTACTTTAACTCATTAGCCATAGTAAATGAATTAGACAAGAAGTCTTGAATTTCATATTAAGAAGACCATGAATTTCAAATGGACAGAATTTATGGATCTAAATATAGATTTATTATATTCTTCATAAAAGACAATATAATGTAAATTATCCATGCCCAAACTATACTCTGGTTTTAAGTTCAGCAACTTTGAACCTCATTACTTTGTTCATGTTCCATAAAATACTTTTTTTGGTACAATAAATTTTACCCTGACTTAGCCAGAAGGGAATTACCTATAACTACAGGTCTTATAAAGTTTGGCTTTTCAACTTTTAAAATTTTCTTTGATGAGATTTAAATGGAATTAGCATTACACACAGAGCCTTAAAGTCAACCTTCCACTTTGGAAAGTGTGAGAGACACAAAAAATGTCTCCCATATTTGCCCTAATTTTTCTATGTGTTTCTATCTGATATTGCAAATTTTGTCACCGTAGTTAATTTGTTTTAATAAAGGATGAAATTCCTATTAAAATGCTAATGTAAACTATTAAATCTTTCCTTATTTAAGCTTCAGTATAAATGAATTTATGTGAACCATTCTAATTAACCTCTACATTAAATACATTTTGACAAGAATGATGAGAAAATAGTACAAAGAGAATCGATTTATCAGGAATTATGAAATTTACGCCTTCTGAAAGAAAACCTGAAACATACTATATACATTAAATAAATGAAAAAAAAAATGAGTAACTTTGGTTGGAAATAGTTTTTTTGTCTCTGACCAAAGAGTTAACATTATTTCATAAATTATATGCTTTGCTATGTTATCATAAAATCACTATATCAGAGAACATTATTTTTCCAATATTCTGAATCTTTTCTTATTTTTAATAAGAAAAGAGAACCAGTAAAGTTGTACTTGGGCACAGTGATGCATATGCAGAGTCTCCATTGCTGGCTCTCCCAGCTTGCCACTTGCTGGCATGTGACTAACTTTCATTAGTCACCTGATGCATTGAGCTTTTGGGTTATCTCCTAAATGATGTAGCTCAGAGTTGTTTTTGTGAGATTGAGATTCATGCACATCCTTCAGTTAATTCGTTAGTTCTCAGGGTTGTATGCTATTCTATTATGTGAACAGACTACAGTTTATTGACCCATTTCACTATTTGTAAAAGACAAAATGTTTTTTGTTGTTCCTTGATTGGGTTTACTATGAATAATCCTTCAGTAAAACTTCTGGCATGTGCATCTAGTATTCACGTATTTCATTTTCGTGGGATTTTTACCCAAGAGTAAAAATTCTGGGTAGTATAGTACACATATGTTTGACACTTATAGACTCCACTAAAATCCTACGTAATGAAAGTGACAATTTTCTCACATACCTCCAGAATATGCAAGTATCATCTGCTGCAAAATCTGACACTTTGGAGCTTGGATTTTATAGATTTGTTTGATTTTTAGTGTTTCTCTTGCTATTTAGAGACGTCTCATTGTGTGTTAATTCACATTTTCTCAGTGGTTATATTTATCTTCTTTTGTAAAGTGGCTGTTCAAGTCTTTACCTATTTTTCCTAGTTGGTTGCTTTTATTTTCCAATTCAAAACCCAGGAAAAAATACAAAATTGTAAAGTTAAGTAAAATATTAGCAAATTTCATGAATATATAAAATATACAAATGCAATTTTCTTTATTATAAAACATTACAAAGTTGATTAAATTTGGGAAATAATTTAATGGAAATAAAGTATTTTAATACACAAAAGTTTTTAATAAAATCCAATATCTAATCATAATGTTAATTGTTAGTAACATAAAAAAAGAAAATTTCTATAAACCAGAAAGAAGTATTCCCTTTAAATTAGGAAAAAGACAAAAATCCCCTCTATCATACTTGCATTCAATATTGTAGTGGAATTTTAAAAGTCATAATAGTAGAAGGAAAAAATTGTATGTATAAGAAAGTATTTTCAAAATTACCTTCACATATTACTGCCTACAAAAAGTATTAAAAATCTATAAAATCTAGTTGTATTAGTAAATAATTCAGAAGTATTGCATGCTTTTCAAATAATAGCTATATTTATATAATGAGAGATACATAATTTAATAGGTACCACTTAGAGTAACAAAAATAATATGAGCAAATGAAATGTAACAAAAGAACTTTGTATACAAATTCACATATAAGACTTTTTTTTTTTTTTTTTTGAGACAGAGCCTCAAGCTATCCCCCTGGGTAGAGTGCCGTGGCATTACAGCTCACAGCAACCTCCAACTCCTGGGCTCATGCGAGTCTCTTGCCTCTGCCTCCCAAGTAGCTGGGACCACAGGCGCCCGCCACAACGCCTGGCCATTTTTTTGGTTGCAGCCATTATTGTTGTTTGGCGGGCCAGGCTGGGGATTCGAACCCCCCACCTTAGGTGTACGTGGCTGGCGCCTTAGCGGGTTGAGCTATAGGCGCGGAGCCCACGTATAAGACATTAAAGATACTTTAAAATATTCACAAAATATATATGAGAGATATATAATTTAATAGATACCACTTAGAGTAAAAATAATATCACCTAATAAAATGTAACAAAATAAGTTTGTATAAAAATTCATATATAAAATATTCACTAAATATATAACTTATATGTAATATTGTATAAGTATAAATTTTCTGAAATTGATCCCTATGTTTTATACAACTGCAATAAAAATCCCACTGGTATTTTTATAATGAATAAAAATTATTATTATAAGAATAATGTGAAATAAAAACAAAAAGCTCAGAAACAGTGAAGGATGTGAGGGCCTTCTGGCTGCCATATCTATCACCCCTTTGATCGCTGCGTTGATTCTGCTGATCTGGCTGGCTGGGCGGCATCTCCTTCCTCCCTCACTGCTCCACGCGTCCCTCCCTAAGCTGTGCACTTGGTGAAGGGCACCACCTTCCCAGATAGAGGAAGACCGTTCAGTTCTTCAGTCAAGGGTAGAGTAGCTATGCTCCCGTGCTAGAACCTTCCAACAGTCAAGACACTACTGAAGAAGAAAAACATTGTGAAGGTATTTACTTTTTTAATTATCAGAAATTTTTAGTAAATATAGTAACTAATCTGTTTTAGGCAGCGAGATAGACAAACCAGTGAAATTGTACAGAGAACCCAGAACAAACTCGCACATCTAATGGAAATCTGCTCTCTGATAGAAGTTGTACCAGAATCACTAAGGGGGAGCTACCTCATCAGTAAATAGCCCTGAGACAAACTGTTACCTAAAAATATATATACAGACACACATATATTATAATGACTATTAACTCATAGCTTGTAAAATAATTCATTACAAATGGGTTAAAGATTAAAATTAAAAAAATAACAAGTTCAGAAGTAAAATTGAAAATGTATATTTATAAGAAAGGTTTAGGGATTTTTTTTAAAAAAATTCACAATATTATGGAGGTATACACATTATAGTTGTATACTTTCCTTTGTAAAATGTCAAGTCAATGTTTAAGTGTGCCATTTACCCAGAAAATGGGCAATGCACTCACAGGATGTACCCAGGGGTGGGAATTTACCCATCCCTTTCACCTCCGCCCCCCACCCTCTACTGGAACCTCATGGCATTTACTTCCTTATGAGCACACAGATGTTGATATGTTGACGAACTAGTTCCTGTTTAAATACATGTGGTATTTGCTTTTCCATTCTTCTGATACTTCATTTATTCCAACCAGGTTGCTATGAAAAATAAGAGATCACCATCTATTTTTATGGCTGAATAATATTCTGTCATATACATACACCACATTTTGTTGATAAATTACAGATTGAAAACCCAGTTACTCTGTATGTTTATATGTTGAAATGCAAAATGCCTCAATGAACACTTAGATGGTTTCCCATCATTGTGATTGTGAACTGTGTTGCTATGAGTGTTCGAAGGCATGTTTCCTTTCTGTGGAATATCTTTTTTGTTTCCCCTTTGGGTAAATACCTAGTAGTGGGATTGCTGGAACAAATAGTAAGTCTACTTCAAGTTCTTTAAGAAATATCCTTACTTCTTTCCATAGAGGTTGAACGACTTTGCAGTCCCACCAACAGTGTATGACTGTTCCTTTGTTTCTGCCCATAGCAGCATCTATTGCTTTGGGACTTTATGATGTGAGCCATCCTCACAGGGGTTAGGAGATATCTCATTGTGGCTTTGATTAGGGATGTGTTTCTTAAGTGAGCCCTAACAGCACTAACCATAAATGTAGATTGATATATTTAAATATACTAAAATAAAAACTTTCTGTTATTCAGAAGACCTTATAAAGAAAGTACATGTATAATTCACAAATTGAGAAAGATATGTACAACGTATACAATTTATAAAGGATTTATATTAGAAGAAGCAAACCATTTGAAACTATGAGGGAAAAAACCCCACCCTGTAATAAATATGATGTAAATAAGCGGTTAAAAATGAGCACCAGTTAGATACAAATGTAGCTATGTACCTTTTTAACAGCGACATAATAGCAACTGAGAGTAATAAAATAATACCAATAATACAGCAATTAAAAACAGTCAATTTCAATAAATAACAGAAAAGAATAAGTGATTTTTAAAAATATAATATTACACAGAATTAAGAATCAATAAGTAAACTACCTACAAACACATCAAAATCATCAAAATGGGTATCACCTCTAAAAAACCAAGTATTGAACAACCTAATCTAGTCAAAAACAATGCACAGTGCATTCTATAGAATGCCATTTGTAATATGTGAAAGTGATTCTCAGTAACCTCAAACTCTTGAACTCAAGCCATAGCCTCAGCCTTCTGAATAGTTGAAACTACAGGAACCCACAACAACACCAGGGTAGTTTTTCTTTTTCTTTTTCTTTCTTTCTTTTTTTTTTTTTTTTGTTAATAGAGACAGAGTCTTGCTCTTGCTCAGGCTGGTCTTGAACTCCTGAGCTCAAACAATCCACCAGCCTCTGCTTCCCAGAGGGTTAGGATTTTAGACATGTTCCATCATACCTGGCCATGAAACTTTAACTTTACTTATATATCTGAGTGGAAAAATGGATTTTTTTCTAAGAATTAAAGATCGACTAATAAAGAACAATAGCAAGACATGTGGTTAGCTCTAAGGGAAGAAAGGGTATGACATCTAGAGGGAATATACAAAAGTCCTTGATGTATAACAATATTCCGTATCTTAAGCAAAATTCATGGGTATTTATTTTATTATTTTCTCCACTCTATTATTCACTGTAAAAAATCTGAAATTACAATAAAATTATTAAAATAAAAGTAGATATTTTGAGAATGATAGAAATGATAAAAGAGAGAAGAGAGAAGAATGTCTCAACCTGATCTGCGGACTGAAATTAGACTTGTTTCCAAATTTCATTCCCATATTTAAGAAACTTGTCCAAAAGGTTCTTTTAATATTAAATTATATTAGAACTATTATACCGTTTTTTCTTTGCCAATGACAATATCTGTCAAAATGTAACCATGTAAACAAAGAGCATCTTATACATAGTGGTATTTTCTTAATAATATTTGGATACTTTGTATGTAGCAAGTATGCTACTAAAGTACCTTTTCTAGAGATGTATAGCATACTCACTCTCTAAAGATTACCTGATTAGTGGGAAAAAATGTTGACTGCATAGAAATAGACAAATTACATAAGGGTACACGATATACTCAGTCTTGCTTATGGCCTTCTCTGTGGGGTGGAACTTCACTATAGAGGTGTGAGCACCATTCCCGAGACCACTTAAGCCAGTAAGCGCCATGTCCAAGGTATCTTGCTAGCTGATTCTGTTATCCACAAGTTCTCAAGATTTTCTACTATGACCATTTTTTAAAATCTTTTTGTTAATTGTGTCACATTGTGATTACCTGGATGGTGACTATAATACTCACAAAAAATTACCACTCCAGGGTGGAGCCTGCAGCTCAAAGGAGTAGGGCACCAGCCCCGTATGCCAGAGGTGGTGGGTTCAAACCCAGCCCCAGCCAAAATCTGCAAAAAAAATTACCACTCCAGTAATGAAAATGAATGAAACATTTGATGAAAATTGGAATATAGTTTACTTCAAGTATTATGTTCATATCATTAAAGAGATATTGATATAGAATAATAAATGCTAATTTTGTGAGAAATTTTTTTACACCATGAACAATAATTTCAATAGTAGGTAGATCACAAGTGTATTAAACTGATTGGGTAAACCATAAACATCGTTGATTAATTCATTCTTCATCACATGTCAAATCCAACAGTTTTATTTCACATTCCGAAGCAAATCAGCCTCAATATTCTACAAGTTAAATAATTAATTAGCAATCTCTTGAGAATTATTAAATTTCTCTGTACATCAGAAAATTTACTTATTCTGATGATTTTAAAACATTCCTGGATACACCTGATATTATTTAGATCAAGTAGAATAATTTTGAAGTATTTCTTCTTTTTCTATTGTCTATAAGATTTGACATGATCTGTTTTTTGAAACTATCTTTCACTTTTATTTATAAATATAAATATCAGTTGTTTATTTTTTGAGACTTAAAAAAAATAATAAGAGGAAGTTAATGGGAGACACCATACTGAACCTCAGA